>APFE030601426.1:71908-188653 GCA_000404065.3 Pinus taeda | reverse complement strand
TGAGGGGTGAAATCCCTCACGAGCGTTTAATAATAAAATTAAACGTTTGCTGGTTTTCACCCTACGGGGTTTCCAGGGTATATTGGTGTTCAGTGGTGTGATTGCCTTTTGTGTCAGTTTGATGATGATGAATCCTTGATGTTGATGGTTCTTTATTTGATGGCATGATCATAATGTCCAAGTATGAGATTAATTAATATGTTTATGGAAATCATGAAATGGATGCAAGGATTCATGAGACAGTTTGTGTTATTACACTACACAATGGTCGTTAAAGGTTATGTAATGGTTATGCAACTTACTGTCTTTGATGGAAATTTACTTGATGTATTAATGAATATTATATCTAATGGTCAATGATGAATTGTGGAGTTGTGAACTGGATAATTACTTGTGGTAATTTGTATAAAAAAAATTCTTACTCCCTACTTTTACATGTGAGGTTACCGGTTACATTGTGGGTAATAATTTCTTTTTTTTTACTTGTAATGTTTTTTTAAAGATGATATAAGATTATATGATTTCGCATAATCATCAAAATATTATAATATTTTTAACACATATTCTGAGTTGTAATGTCAAAACAACAAATTGAGTGAACATAGTGAGAGTGACATTATAACCAAATAGGTATATTCATTTTTGCTTTTAATTATGGCTGACATTTTATATTAGACAATATTTTTTATACAGTTATATATTTTTATTGAATTATACATCTCAATTGTATTTTGTTATTAGGAAATAATTGATAATTTTTTATACTTCTAATTGTTTTTCCTTTTTGTGCATTGAAAATTTATTTTGTTATGATCAACATATGGATATTTAAATAGATCACTTAAGTTCTATAGTGAAATATTTTTAAAAGGCATAAAAATTATACTTCTCACAAAGTAAAAATATAATACTTTTTCACTTTTAATTATTTTATCTTTTTAAAGTTGATATTAATTTTATTTTATTTAATATAAACATCTAAATATTTTGTTTATGGTTGAGAGTGAGAGTGAATTATTTTTACCACATTTGCTAGGTTGTGATGTCAACAACAAACTAGGTAAACATAATGAGAGAAACATTATTGATATTTTATAATGCTTTTAATAAAAACTAACCAAATAAGTGTATCCATTTTTGTTTTTAATTATAACCAACATTGTTTTTTTTCATTTAAAAAATATTTTATTTTTATTTTAAAATGAACCTGTGTCAACTTGAGACACAATTCTCTCATATTTGGTTGTAGAATGGGCCATCTTGTGCAATAATTTCCTCTTTTACCTCTAATTACTTTATTTTTTTAAGTTGATATAAAATTATGTTATTTCATATAAACATAAAAAAAATTATGATATTTTTATCACAAGTTCTAAATTGTAATGTCAAAACAACAAATTAAATGAACACAGTTAGAGTAAAATTATAACCAAATAAGTATATTCTTTTTTTTGGCTAACTTTTTTTAAGAAAATATTTTTATTTTTTTTTAAAGAAAGACTTGTTAACTCAAAAAGGTTAAGCACACAGGAAATTATAATCTCCGTCACTCTAAGGTATAGAATGCATATTTAAATACAACAATAACTTGTAAATAATTGATAAAAAAGAAAATTAGAATTTTATGAAAAAAAATGATATCAATAATATTAACTTTTTTAATTTTAAATTGAATATTTTTTATAATTTTTAAAAATATATAAATTATTTAAATATTTTAAAAAAAATTAATAATATCAACAACAATATTAATAATAATTGAATATGTAAATAAAATTTATATTTATAATTTCATTTTTAAATCTTACGTGTCGCAGCCATCGTTGAGCGAAAACATTTAAATTAAAATGAACCCATCGTGGTTACTGTATTATTTAAATTTTAAATAAAAATTCCAATCATAATTCCTAATTTACTTGCCGTGGGTAAAAGTGTGGTAGCCATCGTTCAGCGAAAACATTTAAATTAAAATGAACCCGCCGTGGTTACTGCCAATCAGTTTTAGTAACTCTAAATATATATCCCTCGATTTTCAATGATACAATATAATTTATATAAAAACTAAGATGACAACACCCCATGTCTCCACCTTCATTATGTCTAATTTCAAACACTCCATCGATTAATGTCTCCACCCTCTAGGAAATAGTGATTCTAAAGATTAATGTCTCCCATCTCTAGGAAATAGGGCTTCTAGAGATATTATCTCCAACTTAAATTTACTCGGTTTTCTATCCCCACTCTGAGACTAGTACTAGTTTGTGTATCCCTTTAAATCAACCCATTTAAGAATTCCATGTTCTTTTACCACAACATGTTTAAGAATTCCATGTTCCTTTACAATCTATGCTACAGAAATACCTCGGTACACAGCCTGACATACAAATAACACCATAGAACACAACACCAATTCTAATGAACCACACAGTTTATGAAGTTGGTTAATGATAAATTAAGTGCATATGGGGGAACAATTTCAGGTAAGTGGCACATAATATGTGCGAGGGATTGAAGCACTGGACAAGTTAGCAGAGTAGATCCCAAATGTCCTCACACACTAGACACCTATCTACGATATCTACAATATAAATTCTCTGGACTTATATATTCCCTATCTGGCATTTTGGAACTTATGTAGTCCTCTGTGACTTCACAATAGATCCACTTCGGAAGTTCAATCCTAAAGCATTGAGTATTCGATCCTCGGTTGGCTGTTACAATTGTCATTATATGCACTTCAAATTTTAGAGCTCGTTACCTATGGGGGCTATGCTTCCGTGCGCATATTTCTTTATGTTTTGACATTGATGGTTTAGAATGATTCTTTCTATGTTGTGAAGCCTTGCATATACCTGTGAATGGGAATTTTCTTGGTGGAGACCATGAAGAGTATCCTATTTCCTAATGCTAGGAGTTATCTACCCGACACAATCTGATATGCAAACAGTAAAATATTGTAGCATAGGGTTAATTAACCCCACACAATTTGGTATGCAAATAGTAATAGATATGCAATAGGAATGGATTCGGTACATTAGCAAGGAAATTCGTTATGCAAATAGCACAACCATAGGGGATCCAGTACCATGGAAAGGAAATTGGATGTCAAAATGGCACAAGATATGAAATAGCAGGGTAACTAGTTACATATTTATTTCTAAAATCCTTTCCTATAGCAACACGCAAAGACAACAATAACAGAGAGAGTTTATTGCTCTAAATTTTCTATAGGTTTCCAACACTAATCTATAGATATATATATATATATATGCTTTGTTTTATCCCTCCTTATGTTGTCTCGGAAAGACCAGGCTCCCACCCTTGTACAACTGACTCCCCAACTTCATTCCCAAGTTGCTAACTCTCTCCTTGCATTACCTAGGTTTTTCTTCCTTTCTTTTTTTCTCTGCTCTTGTTTCCTCTCCATTTTCTATTGCTCGCTCCATGTTTCTAGCTAGTTAGCGCCCGGATAGTTGGCATTTTCCTTTCCTTCCATGTGGCCTCCTTCTCTGTCATCGCCCATGTGTGTTTCACCTCTAAAATATCTTCTCGCCCTAGTGAACTGACTTACAAATTGGAGAGAAGTCAAACAATGTCCCATGCCCTCGCTCAATGATCTTGTTTTTGGCATTGATGTGTGTTTCACCTTGAAAATATTTACTCGCCCTAGCAAACTGACACAAAAATTGGAGATAATTCAAGAAATTCCCATGCCCTCGCTCAATGATCTCGTTTTCGTCATTGTAACTATAGCGGAAACCACGTAAAATTCCAAATACCCCTTATGAATTAAATTAAAATGATTTAACTTTATTTGGGTAAAAACCCTCATCGTGCGATAACCCTCTCGTGTTTCCCATACTTTCATGTGGCCTAACGTTTTGTTTATTAGTCACACCCTCTTAATTAAGTTTGGGTAAAGACATTTAATTGGCGAGATACAATATGACTTATGTATCAATTGTTTGCATGCTTACTTTTAACTTTTGAATGTCCTTTGAACATTATGTTAAGTTTGTTATTACAATGGTGGGATAATGAAATTAGCATTGGATGCCCACTTTTTTTATTGGAGTGAGGACATTAATTTAGCAAGAAACTTGATTTTTTTGTAAATTGTTTTCTAAAACATTTTCTTAAGAGATTTTTATTCAAGTTATCGCACTTTGGTTATTGGATTTTAGATTTTGTGTGTATCAATTTTTTTATTGGTTTCTATATTCTTTTTGTGTCCTTAATATTAAGGGTCTTGTTTTCTCTTGGGTTTCTGTTGTAGCTACTATAATAGCCCCAAAAAATTTCGACTTCTTCAAAACTTTGGAGACCCCCCATACTTCATTGCTTATTTCCCTCTTCCTTTGGTTTCCTAGGGTTTTGTCCCTTCTCTAAACTATATATGGTTTCCAAAAGACCTAGAAATATTGACTGTAAGGGACCAAAATAAAGACATCAAGTATGTAAATAAATCAAGACGCATCACCAATCTAATGTTTTTGCAGATCAACTTGTCAAATGCCATATTTATTCACAAAGAATTGGTTGTTCTGTTCAAGAATGTACAAATGACATTTCTCACAATCTCAAAGTAATATTGTTGACTTGATTAATCATAATTTCACATCACCCACCACCCACCCCCCCTCAGCCCTTCGAAATATCCTCATCCCTAATTCACATTGCTAAAGTCAAGAGCATCCTCTTAACAACACCTCAAATTATTGCCAAAGATTATTTGGATTCCAGACTATGAATCATACAGACATCAACAATTCCACCATGCCATTGACTTAATATATTGTGTTGTTTATCATTTTTTCCTTGAGACATTTTTAATATCAATAATGAGCAATTGGTATAAGGAAGATTCAACAACCTAAGATGAGTTATGTGTCAATGGACCACTTGTAAAAGTGTAGCCTAAATTTACCAATAGTACAATGAATTCTATAAAGATATCAATGCTAGAAACCATGAAACTATGAGCAATGTCATTCACATACTTTATTGTGTCAATTTCCTACCCTTTTACATCTATTCACCTTCAGGCATTCATAGTATCAAATAACAATTACTTAAAGTAAAATCAAAATCTGAAATGCCACATCCTTATGGCTATAACACTTGAAAACTACATGTATTTGAGTATTGTATCTTAAGGAATTGGTGGGATAGTTGTTAAGCTACTTAGGACTTCATGCCCTCATTCAGATCCAAGCAGGAAAAGGAGCCACAACATGACACCCTATAGTCCTTACTGCAAATGATGGTTAATTTCCTAAGAATTTGGTCATTTTCTCCCTATCAAATCTCTTAGCTAATTAATGTGTAGCACCATTGAATACAACACTTTAGGAGGTAGAGGCACCCATCTAGGTTGGAGAATCAAAATCTGGGAAGAACTAGGTTATGATGAGAAATTCCCATCACTCTTTTCCTCAGAAAGTGCATCAAGAGGCCATAGTGAGAAATTGGGCGTAGGATACCTTGTGTTGCTAACCTCATGAGATGTCAACGATATGTACAATTAATAACCATAAGGTCTATGATTTAAAATTACAAGTAAAAAACCCTCCTAGGTTGTATCCATTAAGGATTGACCCTCCTTCACCTAGGGTCCATACATAAGCATATAAGAATAACAGAACAACTATCTAGGTATAGTTACACATTCAAATATGATGAAACATAGTCTTGTTATGATTTTGATTTATGTTACTAATTGAGATTGTTGTCTGTGGTCATGGAAAACCACAATATTCTTGGTTATTAAAAATTTTGGTAGGTAGGAAACATGGTTCCTCATTATGGGCAATAGTTAAGGACTATGGTTACAAACACCACATGGTTTTTCATGTTGTTCTACCACCTTCTACGTTGAAACACCTCAAAATGGGTACAAGGGAAAGTTTCCTAATCACCTCCCAACCATTGACATATTCTTGTGAGCAAGTGTCACCCCTAGCGTGAAACGAGTCCCAATGTTTAGGTCAGGGACCCACCTCCACCCTACTAGAACACATAATTTCTAGAGAACTCTATGGGACTCCTAAAATTTGCATGTTCTAGTTGAGCTGACCAACCATGAAGTTTGGTTATTCTAAAGTGGTCCATACCTACATGACTCAACAACTCTAAAACTATAAAATACATGTTTCGTTGTTTCCTCTCTTTGAAATGTAAGAAAACCCTTGAAATTTTCGTGTTATAGAAGAGCTAACCAAGCATGAAGTTTTCTTATTCAAAAATGGTTCATGCCAAAAACACTCAACGAACTCTACAAATGTGAAAGATGCATTTCACTATTTCTTTTATTTGAAATGTAAGGAAACCACTGCTTAACCCTATTTTAATATTTTATGAATTGCATTGACAACAAGGAACTGATTGATTACCAACCAGCCTAGATCTTGGGACTTGAAAGATGTTTTGATTTCAATATGGTTTGACATTGTTTTATCCATCTATTAACTATTATCTTGAATTATCTGATTCTAACTAAACCTAGAGGAGAAGGATCTCCTAAATTATTAGATCCCTCCTCCCCTTAATTTTCTAAAGCTCATCCTTTTACGGTGCTTGAAAAGGTAACCCAAGCAAGGTGGGATATGGGTGTATCTTCAAGGATAATTTGGGATCCCATATTTTCATTTACATATTTTTGTGGGATATAATAGTAATAATGTACTAATATTGAAAGCCTTGCAAGATGTACTACTGATTTCCTAGACTCAATGTCAGACCAAACTTATGGGGTGGGGTATTCTCAACTTGTTATAAACATAATCAAAAGAATCCTAGAATGCATATAAACTAGAAGAATGTCTTGTATTTTGAGAATAGGTAGAGAAGACATAGCAACAGAATAAGAAACAAAATACATATGAGCTATCCTTTATACTTGAGTAGGAAATTGTCAAGTTTAAAGAGGTAAAGAATAAACTACAAGAACCAATAGATGGGTTAGATACTCTTAACGTTCTCCTTAATTACTAGTTGACGAAATTGATAGTCGCATGGAATGGATTTTAGATTCAAAAGGTACTTAATAAGGACTTGTTGGAGAAGAATAATTGCACATTTGATCCTTGGGAAGTATCATCCCTTTTACTTGGTTTCAATTTGGTTGCCTTCTACATTGGGTACTTATTGGTTTGTTCAATGACTATTCTATTTCCTGTTTTGATAAGCTAAGTGTGAAATGCCTTCCAGGTTTATAATAAACAATCCTTAAATGTGGATATACGTAATTTTCTACTCATCACCTCAAATTTTCCCATCAATTTCCCTCTTTAAATAGGTTATAAATCTTGCATTCTTTCATTTAGTATAACTACTGTCCACATAGGTTCACCCACATCATTGTAATGATCACACACATCTCATAGCACTTACACACAAGTAAGCATGGTAGCTAAGACAAAATTAGAATGGTCCTTTCATACCAAATTTTGTGAGGTCCAGTTGGGAGATTCACAAACTATTGTTGGGAAATATTTTGCTATCAAAAGGTATGTGAATTATGAAATCTAGATCGATAATAAGGTTCAAATCAAAAGATGTAGTCATTTAAGTTCTCAAGATGGATCCTAAATATTTTCTTTGGTAATTTTCAAGGTGGGAGAAGTAGTAAAAATGACATTTAAAGTTGATTCCTCCAAATATTCCACTCTAAAATATGGCTACAAAATAATATATTGATCCAACCACAATTATTTATACTTTGCATACCTTCCTCATGGATCATATCTAACACCATATGAACACATTTCTTTACCTAAAACATCTAAGTAAAATGACTACTCACATTGCTTAGAAGAACATAATATGCCATCATCAAAATCCTCCAACTCTAGTTAAAAAATAATATTATGGGAAGGAAAAGTTACCTTGAATCCTAACACACCAATAGGATTGGTATTGAGGGACAAGCTCAAAAATGTCTAATTGCCGAAAGGAGAAACGATTCCACATTACTCTCCAGGTTCACTCAGTGTCAAGATGAGCTTGGATGAGTTGGAGAAAATATTTCCTCTCCACAACTAGCCTTAAAAACTCCTGGCACAACTACTGGGACTCTGTAATTGGAAGGGAAAAATTACGAAGTTTGGAGAGACTTCAGTCCGATTTGGTGCAGGAATAAATTCAATGAAACATTAGAGATGGAGTAACATCTAAATCTTAGGAGGAAAAAAAATTTTCCTTGGTTAGAAAGGGAAATAAGGGCAAGGGAAAGAAGGCCCAGTGAAAACCAGACACTACCCAGAACAATGGCAAGAAGAAGGACTTGAGCAAGATAAAATAAATAAATAAATAAATATTTCGCTGCCATGAATTTAGGAATTATGCAACCAAGGTTTTGGACAAGTCTAACCAGAATCCTTCAAGAGGAGTAGGAGGTGAATCACTTGCCTCACAATTCGAATTAGACTTAACCCTGATTGTATATATGGAAAAAATTGTAATGTGGAGTGTGTGGTATATATATTTAGGTGCCTCGTTCCATATGACATGATGTAAATAATTCTTCAGTAGCCTAGAGGATAACAATCTCCAAATGCACATAAAACTTAGGGATGATGGGTGGTACAGTACTAAAGGAATTGGTACCATAACCTTTAAAATGGAGTCAGGTTCCCATCTTCATTTGAAAGATGTCATGTACATACTTGGGATGAAGAAGAACTTTATATCTATATTTGTATTGGAGGATCATCGCTATGATGTTGTTTCCAATAAGTGGAAAATATTTCTAAGACATGTAGCTATCATGCAAGTGAAATAGATTGGATTTTGTGTCAAGAACATATACAAACTTGAGATGGAAGCTCACGTTGCACTAAGTAGCAAGGTAGGAGAAGTGTAGAGTTGGGAAGTTGGAGAACTCTGGCATAGACACATGAGACACATACACCATTAGGCCTTAAAAATGATGCATCAAATTACCGTCGGTCTCTCGAAATGCACCCCTCACCAACATGATGTCTGCAAGGGATGGACATTGGGGAAATATGTAAATTCTACCTTCGAGGGCCGAGATAATAGAGCTGGAGTAATCTTGGAGTGAGTCCACTCTGATGTATGTGGACCATTTTCTACAACCTCTACAATAAAACAAAAGTATTATGTTATTTTATTGATGAATTTTCAAGAAACTGTTGGATCTTCTTCATGCGGAAGAAGGATGAAGTTTTCTCAAAATTTGTTGAATTCAAAGCATTAGTTTAAAATGATACTGGTTAGAAATTGAAAGTCTTGAGAAGTGATAATGGAGGAGAATATGTATCTAGCATCTTTAAGGAATTTTGTGCCAAAGAGGGCATTAGAAGATAATTGATAACACCCCATAACCCACAACATTGCAATGTGAATTACAACCGTAAATAAGAATGTATAATGTTATGATAAGTATGATTTCGTTATTTGGGAAAATTAGAATGCATATCACATGTATGTTAGTTATGTTTCCTGTGAATCTAGATATTATGGACCCATGTTGAGGATTATGTATAAATTCATGGTGTACATAAATGTTTCTTTTGTTATTTATAATGTGCATATGGTTCATTATGTAAATCACTGAGGGAAAGAGTGCTAAAAGATAATTTTACATGCTAGACAGTTGTGAAAGGTTAGGAGGCCTTGGGTTGATGACTATTCCCTACCCGAAGGGGATGACGGTACTTTCCTACTCGGATTTCCTCTCCCTATAGATAAATGATCTCAATAAGGGAAAAGAATTGACCAATATGGTGAAGAGGGGAAAACTATTGGGGAAACTTTGTTGATTTGGAGCCTGTTAGAGGAGGGCCCAAAATTCCTCATAGATGGGATGTTGTCAGAGGAATAGGCAGGACATTGCCAAGAGGAATCTTGTATTTGACCCTGTGTGGTCACTGGAATTCTTGAGCTATTTGGCGAGCAGAATTCAACAATGGACCTAGTATGGTCTCTATCCAAGAACTGTCTAGATGTGAAAATCACTCAATCTGGTTGTGGAAACCAGTTCCCATGGGTTGAGAGGAACATTCTTTTGCCACTGTGGTTCTCATAGCAACACAAATTAACTAATCAATTATGTGTTGTGTTAAGAATTAATTTTCTATATAATTTTGTAAACATGTTATGTACATCTTCTCAGAAAATGAAGCCTAGTGATCGATGAGGAATTACTGGAAGTGTAGTTCCTTTATTGTATTACTAATATTGTGAATGCCTTAGCAGGGGCTAGGACAATATGCAATTGGTCCATTTATTGATCATTTAGATGATTAGATAGCTATGTGCTCTTTGAGTAGTTTTAGAAGTACTATGTGGATATCTTTAGCAGGAGCTAAGACAATGTGCACGTGTTGGAGTGATTTATCAGTTTGATGATTAGAGTGTTGGTGCTCTTTAAGTACTTGTAGAAGTACTGTGATTGAAATATCACCTGAGATTACATAATTGATTGACAATTAAAATTATTTCATTTGATAGAAAATGTTGTCACTAATATGATAGTGTTGGATCTGTTAGTCATATATTACGGGATGCTTTCCATGGAGTGTGGATGTGTCGTCAAACAATTCTTATAGAACTTACATAAATGTGATCATGTTTTTCAAGAGTAATTGGTAACTAACAGTAATTTGATATAGATATTTTGTTTTGTATATTATGAATTTGAATAATGGCCAAGTGATGGAAATTAGAGCTTGCATATTTTCACAGCTATAAATTCTTATGACTATCGATTTTTCTTATGTTAGAACATTATTGTTTTTTCTTATCGATATTTCTTGGAATGGAATCCTTTAGTTTGAAGGGGAAGTATCCCCTTCTAGGTTATTTATATTGTTATATTAGGAGTAGAAGTTAAAGTTTCAGTGAGAGAAGAACACCGAGGATGGTGTTCCATTTAAGGAGGGGAGTATATAACATGGCTACTATAAAAGCTTAATATATTTACTAAGTTAAATATTATAAAGAATCGGTTGAAAAGAAGAACCTCGGTGAGTTAGTTGTAATTATCAAGAATCAGTTATTACAATGACTAATTGAGCTCGCAATAGAGATGGTGAAGGGGTTTTGGTAAAACTTTCAATATAATTCATTATTGGGGGTACGTATGGCTAATTGTACTTGCAAGAAAAAATTTCAAAGCACCTTTTCCCTGAACATGAGATGGAGGAAAACAAATGTATGGCAGGTGTTTTCCTTTTCTAAGAAAATAGTGGTTCTAATATTTTTAAAAATATGCATGCTTCAGATTTGAAAATATCAATGCTTCAGATGGAAAGGGTGTCTGTGTTCTTTTCCAGTGTCTTTGCAATCATTCTCCAAAGATGTCTCTACAATCGTTATCCAAAGATCTCATAGCCTAACCATGTATGCATGTCGCATCTTCATGAGGGTCATACACATATTATAAGAGGAAGAAACTCTCAAAGAAGGATGATTTGACTTCGTAAGTCTCGTTACTTTGTAGCATTGAAAGGTATGGTTGGCTGTAGTATTTTATTTAAAATGATTTCTTGGTAAGACCCTGTTCTGGTGCATAAAGATATATAGTTAACATTTTGAATTCCCTTGGAAAGTTTTGCACAATCCGTAAGCTTTACATCTTGTTAATATTATAGGGTTATGTGTAGAACGATAGATTCTCTAGGTAATTTCCTTGGAAAATTATGCTTAATACATATGCATTAATTGTTGGAAAAGATTGCACATTATATTTAAAGAAATACGATCCATGCTATCTAGGCTATTTTTTCTTGAAAATGGAGATATCTTAAAGAGGGTGATTCATGGGTGATTAAAAATAAAAGAGAGAAGTTAATAGGATTATTTTTCTTTGAAAGTGGGATTTTCTTTTGAAATTTGTAGTTTTGTATAAAAATAACTACCTTATGTGTTTATAAGACATAATTCATTGTTGAATAAAAGATAAGTAACTATGACATTTTTGTTAATTAGAATAAATAAATCTTGTGGCATTCTTGAAAAGAATACAATGGTTTTGTTCTTAGTCATTGTAAAATATTTCCGTGGTGTTGGTAAACATTAGTTATTTAATAAATCCATGGAAAATATTCCCATGGATTCTTATGAGTAAGAGAGCTCTTTTGAAAAAAGAATACTTAGTTATGAGAAAATATAAAAATCTATGCATAGACCAAATGCAAAAAGATAATATAAGTCATAGGAATCTTCTAGGGAAAGAATATGTTTTTCTTGTGTGTGAAAGACAAGTCAATTGTGTTAATTCATTTGTAAGAGTTTGTAAAAGTTGCATGTATTGGTGGTTAGAAAGATAAAATGATTTGTGTGTTGTATATTAGATAGCATTTAATTGCATTTTTTAATGCGTAAAAGGTTGAAATTATTATTATTTTAGTTCTTATGCCCAAAAGAAAGGTTGATTATGATAGTTTGTTGGAAAAAAATGCATGAGAACTTTGTGATGGTACCTTCTTCAAAACAAATGCATGAAAACTTTGTACATAAAAAAATATAGAAACTATGTTGGGTTCTTGAAAAAAATTGTGTTATTTGCATGAATAAACAATCATTTTATTTTTAAAGAATAGATATGTAGAAGAATAGAAACAATAGTTGATTACATGCATGAAAATAGAACTATTGTGTTAGATCTTTTAGAGAGAAACCTGGATTTGTAGAACTACTGTGTTAGATCTTTTAAGGAGAAACATGGATTTGTGTGCAGAAAAGAATAAGCATTATGTTAGATCCTGGAAAGGAAAACAAGTAATTATTTGCAATCATTGCACTAGATTTCCATTATAAAATACATATATTTGCATGCAATAAATAATGACTAATACATCAGTTTTCATTATAGAGCAACACGTGTCTTTGTGCATACAATAGATTTTGTAGATAGTTATATCTTCTGAAAGATGCTTTTTGAAAAGGGACTTGAATTTGCATGCACAATAATGATGTCTATCATGTTAGCTTTCCCTTAGAAGGAGGCATGTACTTTTATGTATTATAATAATATCTATTGTATTGGAAAGATTACTTAGTTACATGGACAAAGAATTAGCTCTCTTTGAATAAGCTTTTACCTAATTACATGCATGAAAAACAAAGATAATTTGCTATTATAATTTAAATGAAATGGATGGTTACAATGATTTCCTTTGGATGTGAACATGTGCTCATGTGAGAATGATCATAGTAACGTGGTAATTATTTTGACATGCTTGATAATTATTTGTTTATACATGCACAATTGTGTTAAAAGAAGCATGTTGCGATATTATATTTTCATCTCATGTATGCACATCAATAAATGTTCGCTTTTTAAAAACTAATTATTGATTTATTAATACTTTATCTAATTATGTTACCAAAGCTTGTTTACAACAACAATTATAGGAAAGGATGGTGATTTGTGCAAAAGACAAATTATGTTTAACATTGTGGCAGATAAGAACTAATCATCCATGTTGAAGAGTACAAGCTATAGGATGGTCCACTGATGGAACAATCATGTCACAAGGATATACAGAGTGGTGATTTCTGGGTAAATGGTTTCATGACGATTGTAATAGCTTTTAGCAAGGTATGTTGTATTTTAATGATAATTCATTGTAACATTTTATAACAATGGATAATGGATGGACTCCCTTATAATCCATTGAGTGAGGGGTGAACACCCTCACGATCATTTAATAATAAAATTAAACGTTTGTTGGTTTTCACCCTACGAGTTTTCCAGGGTATATCAGTGTTCAATGATGTGATTTACTATTATGTCAGTTAGATGATGTTGATTCCTTGCATAATGTGATTTTGATAATGTCAAGTATGTGATTAATTAATGTTGTTAAAGGAATCATGAAATGGATGCAAGATTACATCATATAGTTTATATTAACTACAAAAGTGGTTGTTAATGGTTATGTAACTTACTATTCCTTTACTAAGTTACTATATGTACTAATGAACATTCTATCTAATGGTTAACGAGGAATGTGGAATAGTGATTTGGATAATTACTTGTGGGTAATTTGTGTAAAAAATTTCTAACTCCCTACATTTTCATGTGAGGTTACTGTCGTACGTTACAAGTGGTATCAAAGCTGAAGGTTGCGGCACTAGCGCCTTTAGGATTTTTTAAGAAGAAAATAAATCAAGGTACGCTACTAGTGGGCATCAACTTATGTATGAGTCTAATAATCTACATTTTGATATATGCAGTAGACTATTTTTGACATGATATGTGTGATTCATGTTTATGACTGCATTAATGAGTAGTAAGCAATAAAGTTTGTTGAAAAACTATGTTCATGAAGTTTGAATCTTAATGAGGATAAAAGACAATAAAACCTTTGTCACACTTATCAACAATATTGAACACTCACTAAGGAAAATGACAATCAACTACAAACTTTTAAAAATATGGAAATATTAATGATACATTTAATGAACATGATTGAAGTTGCAATGCACTACTTTTAATGAGTGAATGCATGAATGTAAAGCATGGTGAATGTCCTTGAATAGGATGATAGAGTTTTTTAAAAGTAAATTGGAAGAACCCCTTTAGATATTAAAAATAAACAATGACTCAAGTAGTGAGACTTGACGATAATAACTAATTGTTGATTAAGTCTTGTCATGACTGCATAAAGATGGTTGGTAGCAGTGGTTGGTTAGTGTTGCATGAATAACTAGTAAAACTTATATGCATGAATTGGATTTGATTCAATCTTATTGCAAGTTGTGAATAAGTGATTATGGTAGTTACTTCTTGTGTTGGTCAGTTGGTAATTGTATACTATGGGAAATTGCAAACGTTTGAATTGTTACCTTAACTGTTATTGAAATTTACACATTAATAAATATTTGCATATACTTTTATGCATGCCAATGTTGTACACATGAAACCAAAATGATTTTGAAAGTGAATATTTATTTATGATAATGTTGTTGATGGTATTCAACACGGATAGCTTATTAGCAACAAGATAAAGCTATAAAAGTAAAACATTGCAATGTGAATTAAAACCGTAAATAAGAAAGTATAATGTTATGATAAGTATGATTTCATTATGTGGGAAAATTAGAATGTATATCACATATATGTCAATTATGTTTCTTGTCAATCTAGATATTATGGACCCATGCTAAGGATTACGTATAATTTCATGGTGTACATAAATTTTTCTTTTGTTATTTATAATGAACATATGGTTCATTATGTAAATCACTAAGGGAAAGAGTGCTAAAAGATAATTTTACATGCTAGACAGTTGTGAAAGGTCAGGAGGCCTTGGGTTGATGGCGGTTGCCTACCCAGAGGGGATAATGGTACTTTCCTACTCAGATTCCCTCTCCCTGTAGATAAATGATCTCCATAAGGGAAAAGAGTTGACCAAGATGGTCAAGAGGGGAAACTATTGAGGCAACTCTGTTGATTTGGATCCTGTTAGAGGAGGCCCAAAATTCCTCATAGATGGGATGTTGTCAGAGCAATAGGTAGGATGTTTCCAAGAGGAATCTTGTATTTGACCCTGTGCGGTCATTAGAATTCTTGAGCTATTTGGCGAGTGGAATTCGATAAGGACCTTGTATGGTCTCTATCCAAGAACTATTTAAATGTGAAAATCACTCAATCTAGTTGTGGAAACTAGTTCCCATGGGTTGGGAGGAATATTCTTTTGCCATTGTGGTTCTCATAGCAACACAAATTAACTAAACGGTTATGTGTTATGTTAAGAATTAATTTTATATATAATTGTGTAAACATGTTATGTACATATTCTCATAAAAGGAAGCCTAGTGATCGATGAGGAATTACTGGAAGTGTAGTTCCTTTATTATATTACTAATATTGTGAACATCTTAATAGGGGCTAGGACAATATGCACTTGTTGCATTTTTTAATCATTTAGATTATTGGAGAGTTATGTGTTCTTTGAGTAGTTTTAGAATTACTATGTTGATGTCTTTAGTAGTAGCTAAGACAATGTGCACATGTTGGAGTGATTTATCAGTTTGATGATTAGAGTGTTGGTGCTCTTTAAGTACTTGTAGAAGTATTGTGATTGAATATCACCTGACATTACATAATTGATTGACAGATAAAATTATTTCATTTGATTGAAAATGTTGTCACTAATATGATTGTGTTGGATTTGTTATTCATATATTACAGGGTGATTTCCATGGAGTGTGGATGTATCGTCAAACCATTCCTAGAGAACTTACATAAATGTGATCATGATTTTCAAGAGTAATTGGTAACAAATGGTAAGTTGATATAGATATTTTGTTTTGTATATTATGAATTTCAATATGGCCAAGTGATGGAAATTAGAGCTTGCATATTTTCACAGCTATAAATTCTTATGACTATCGATTTTTCTTATGTTAGAACATTATTGTTTTTTCTTATCGATATTTCTTCGAATGGAGTCCTTTAGTTTGAAGGGGAATATCCCCTTCTAGGTTATTTATATTTTTATATCAAGAGTAGAAGTTAAAGTTTCAGTGAGAGAAGAACACCAAGGATGGTGTTCCTTTTTAGGGGGAAAGTATGTAACATGGCTACTATAAAAGC
Organism: Pinus taeda; assembly: GCA_000404065.3. NCBI lineage: Eukaryota > Viridiplantae > Streptophyta > Pinopsida > Pinales > Pinaceae > Pinus > Pinus taeda. The sequence goes on along the minus strand of APFE030601426.1, from coordinate 172,080 downwards.
TTAATATATTTACTAAGTTAAACATTATAAAGAATCGGTTGAAAAGAACCTCAGTTAGTTAGTTGTAATTATCAAGAATCAGTTATTACAATGGCTAACTGAGCTCACACTAAAGATGGTGAAGGGGTTTTGGTAAAACTTTCAAGATAATTTGTTATTGGGGGTATGTACGGCTAATTGAACTTGCAAGAAAAAATTTCAAAGCATCTTTTCTGTGAACATGAGATGGAGAAAACAAATGTATGGCATGCATTTTCCTTTGCTAAGAAAACTGTGGTTCTAATCTTTTTAAAACTACCCACGCTTCAGATTTGAAAATATCAATGCTTCATATGGAAAGGGTGTATGTGATATTTTTTGGTGTCTTTGCAATCATTCTCCAAAGATGTCTCTACAATCGTTATCAAAAGATATCACATCTCACCAATTATGCATGTCGCATCTTCATGAGGGTCATACACATATTATAAGAGGAAGCAACTCTCAATGGAGGATGAGTTGACTTCGTAAGTCTCGTTGGTGTGTTAGATTGAAAGGTATGGTTGACCCTACTATTTTATTTAAAATGATTTCTTGGTAATACCCTGTTCTGGTGCATAAAGATATATGATAACATTGTGAATTCCCTTTGGAAAGTCTTGCACGATTTCTAAGCTTTACATCTTGTTCATATTGTAGGGTTACGTGTAGAATGATAGATTCTCTAGGTAATTTCCTCAGAAAATTATGCTTAATACCTGTGCATTAATTGCTAGAAAATATTGCACATTATATTTAAAGAAACAGGATCCATGTTATCTAGATTAGTTTTTCTTGAAAATGGAGATAGCTTAAAGAGGGCGATTTGTGAAATATTTTCATGGGTGGTGAGAAATAAAATAGAAAAGTTAATTGGATTATTTTTCTTTGAAAGTGGGATTTTCTTTTGAAATGTGTAGTTTTGTATAAAAATAACTACCTTATGTGTTTATAAGGCATAATTCATTGTTGAATAAAAGATAAGTAACTATGACATTTTTGTTAATTTGAATAAATAAATCTTGTGGCATTCTTGAAAAGAATACAATGGTTTTGTTCTTAATCATTGTAAAATATTTCCATGGTGTTGGTAAACAATAGTTATTTAATAAATCCATGGAAAATATTCCCATGGATTCTTATGAGTAAGAGAGTTCTTTTGAAAAAAGAATACTTAGTTATGAGAAAATATAAAAACCTATGCATAGACCAAATGCAAAAATATAATATAAGTCATAGGAATTTTCTTTGGAAAGAATATGTTTTTCTTATGTGTGAAACATAAGTTAATTGTGTTAATTCCTTTGGAAGAGTTTGCAAAAGTTACATGTTTTGGTGGTTAGAAAAATAAAATGATTTGTGTGTTGTATATTAGATAGCATTTAATTGCATTTTTTAATACATAAAAGGTTAAAATTATTATTATTTTAGTTCTTATGCCCAAAAGAAAGTTTGATTATGATACTTTGTTGAAATCAAATGCATGAGAAATTTTTTATGATACTTTCTTCAAAACAAATTCATGAGAACTTTGTACATAAAATAATAGAGAAACTATGTTGGGTTCTTGAAAATAACAGTGTTATTTTCACAAATAAACAATTATTTTATTTTTAAAGAACACATATGCAGAAGAATAGAAACAATAGTTGATTACATGCATGAAAATAGAACTATTGTGTTAGATATTTTAAAGAGACTTAGATTTGTAGAACTATTGTGTTATATCTTTTAAGGAGAAACATGGATTTGTGTGCAGAAAAGACTAAGCATTATGTTAGATCCTGGAAAGGAAAACAAGTAATTATTTGCAATAAATGCAGTAAATTTCCTTTATAAAATACATATATCTTCATGAAATAAATAATTACTAATACATTAGTTTTATTATAGAGCAACACATGTCTTTGTGCATACAATAGATTTTGTAGATAGTTATATCTTCTGAAAGATGCTTTTATAAAAGGGACTTGCATTTGCATGCACAATAATGATGTCTATCATGTTAGCTTTCCCTTAGAAGGAGGCATGTATTTTTATTTATTATAATAATATCTATTGTATTGGAAATATTACTTAGTTACATGCACAAAGAAGAAGCTAAGGGGTTAGCTCTCTTTGAATAAGTTGTTATCTAATTACATGCATGAAAAACAAAGATAAGTTGCTAGTATACTTTAAATGAAATGGATGGTAACAGTGATTTCCTTTGGATATGAACATGTGCTCATGCAAGAATGATTATAGTAACATGGTAATTATTTTGACATGCTTGATAATTATTTGTTTATACATGCACAATGTTGTTAAAAGAAGCATGTTGTGATATTATATTTTCATCTCATGTATGCATATGAATAAATTTTAAATGGTCACTTTGTAAAAATGGATTAGTGATTGATTAATACTTTATCTAATTATGTTACCAAAGCTTGTTGACGACAACAATGACAAGAAAGGCTCGTGATTTGTGCAAAAGACAAATTATGTTTAACATTGTGGTAGATAAGAACTAATCATCCATGTTGATGAGTACAACCTTTAGGATGGTCCACTGATGGAACAATCATGTCACAAGGATATACAAAGTGGCGATTTGTGGGTAAATGTTTTCATGACGATTGTAATAGCTTTTAGCTAGGTATGTTGTAATTTAATGATATTTCATTGTAACTTTTTATAACAATGGATAAGGGATGAACTTCCTTATAAGCCATTGGATGAGGGGTGAACACCCTCACGAGCATTTAATAATAAAATTAAATGTTTGCTGGTTTTCACCCTATGAGGTTTCCAGGGTATATCAGTGTTCAATGATTTGATTACTTATTATGTCAGTTAGATGATGTTGATTCCTTGCATAATGTGATGTTGATAATGTCAAGTATGTGATTAATTAATGTTGTTAAAGGAATCATGAAATGGATGCAAGGTTACATCATATATTTTATGTTAATATACTACAAAAGTGATTGTTAGTGGTTATGTAACTTACTATTCCTTTACTAAGTTACTATATGTACTAATGAACATTCTATCTAATGGTTAATGAGGAATGTGGAATAGTGATTTGGATAATTACTTGTGGGCAATTTGTGTTAAAACTTTCTAGCTCCCTACATTTTCATGTGAGGTTACTGTGGTACGTTACAAGTGGTATCAAAGCTGAAGGTTGTAGCACTAGCGCCTTTGGGAATTGTTAATAAGAAGATAAATCAAGGTATGCTAGTAGTGGGCATCAACTTAGGTATGAGTCTAATAATCTACAAATTGATATATGCAGTAGACTATTTTTGACATGATATGTGTGATTCATGTTTATAACTGCATTAATGAGTAGTAAGTAGTAAAGTTTGTTGCAAAACTATGTTCATGAAGTTTGAATCTTAATGAGGAAAAAAGACAATAAAACCTTTGTCACACTTATCAACAATATTGAACAATCACTAAGGAAAGTGACAATCAACTACCAACTTTTACAAATATGGAAATATTAATGATACATTTATTGAACATGACTGAAGTTTCAATGCACTACTTTTAATGAGTGAATGCATGAATGTAAAACATAGGGAATGTCCTTGAATAGGAAAATAGAGCGTTTTAAAAGGACATTGGAAGAACCCCTTTAGATATTAAAAATAAGCAATGAGTCAAGTAGTGAGACTTGACAATAATAACTAATTGTTGATTAAGTCTCGTCATGACTACATAAATATGGTTGGTAGTAGTGATTTGTTAGTGTTGCATGAATAACCAATAAAACTGATATCCATGGATTGGATTTGATTTAATCTTATTGCAATTTGTGAATAAGTGATTATGGTAGTTGCTTCTTGTGATGGTCTGTTGGTAACAGTATACAATGGGAAATTGCAAATGTTCGAATTGTTACCTTAACTGTTATTGAAATTTACACATTAATAAATATTTGCATATACTTTTATGCATGCCAATGTTGTACACATGAAACCAAAATGATTTTAAAAGTGAATATTTATTTATAACTAACGTTGTTGATGGGATTAAATAGGAGTATCTTACTAGCAACAATAAAAACTATGCAAGTAAAACATTGCAATGTGAATTACAACCGTAAATAAGAAAGTATAATGTTATGATAAGTATGACTTCGTTATTTGGAAAAATTAGAATGCATATCACATGCATGTTAGTTATGTTTCCTGTCAATCTAGATATTATGGACCCATGCTAAGGATTATGTATAAATTCATGGTGTACATAAATGTTTCTTTTGTTATTTATAATGAACATATGGTTCATTATGTAAATCACTGAGGGAAAGAGTGCTAAAAGATAATTTTACATGCTAGACAGTTGTGAAAGGTTAGGAGGCCTTGGGTTGATGGCAGTTGCCTACACGGAGGGGATGATGGTACTTTCCTGCTCATATTTCCTCTCGCTATAGATAAATGATCCCAATAAGGGAAAAGAGTTGACCAAGATGGTGAAGAGGCAAAGAATATTGAGGCAACTTTGTTGATTTGGAGCCTATTAGAGGAGGCCCAAAATTCCTCATAGATGGGATGTTGTCAGGGGAAAAGGTAGGACATTACAAAGAGGAATCTTGTATTTGACCCTGTGTGGTCATTGGAATTCTTGAGCTATTTGGTGAGTGGAATTTGATAATGGACATTGTATGGTCTTTGTCCAAGAACTATTTAGATGTGAAAATCCCTCAATCTAGTTGTGGAAACCGGTTCCTATGGGTTGGGAGGAACATTATTTTGCCACTGTGATTCTCATAGCAACACAAATTAACTAATCAATTATTTTTTGTGCTAAGAATTAATTTTATATATAATTTTGTAAACATGTTATGTACATCTTCTCAACAAAGAAAGCATAGTGATCGATGAGGAATTACTTGAAGTGTAGTTCCTTTGTTGTATTACTAATATTGTGAACGTCTTAGCAAGGGCTAGGACAATATGCACTTGGTGCATTTATTGATCATTTAAATGATTAGAGAGCTATGTGTTTTTTGAGTATTTTTACAATTACTGTGTGGATGTCTTTAGCAATAGCTAAGACAAAGTGCAGGTGTTGGAGTGATTTATCAATTTGATGATTAGAGTGTTGGTGCCCTTTAAGTACTTGCAGAAGTACTGTGATTGAAATGTCACCTGACATTACATAATTGATTGACAATTAAAATTATTTCATTTGATTGAAAATGTTGTGACTAATATGATTGCGTTGGATTTGTTATTCATATATTACAGGGTGCTTTCCATGGAGTGTGGATTTGTCGTCAAACAATTCTTAGAGAACGTACATAAATGTGATCATGATTTCCAAGAGTAATTGGTACCTAATGGTAAGTTGCTATAGATATTTTGCTTTGTATATTATGAATTTGAATAATGGCCAAGTGATGGAAATTAGAGCTTGCATATTTTCATAGCTATAAACTCTTATGACTATCAATTTTCCTTATGCTATAACATTATTGTTTTTTCTTATCGATATTTATTGGAATGGAATCCTTTATTTTGAAGGGGAAGTATCCCCTTCTAGGTTATTTATATTGTTATATCAAGAGTAGAAGTTAAAGTTTCAGTGAGAGAAGAACACTGAGGACAGTGTTCACTTTAAGTGGGGGAGTATGAAACATGCCTACTATAAGAGATTAATATATTTACTAAGTTAAATATTATAAAGAATCAGTTGAAAAGAAGAACCTCGGTGAGTTAGTTGTAATTATCAAGAATCAGTTATTACAATGATTGATTGAGCTCGCAATAGCGATGGTGAAGGGGTTTTGGTAAAACTTTCAAGATAATTCATTATTTGGGGGTATGTATGGCTAATTGAATTTGCAAGCAAAAATATCAAAGCATCTTTTCCCTAAACATGAGATGGAGAAAAAAAAATGTATTGCATGTGTTTTCCTTTGCTAAGAAAAGAGTGGTTCTAATCTTTTTTCAAATACGCATGCTTCAGATTTGAAAATATCAATTCCTCATATGGAAATGGTGTCTGTGATCTTTTCCGATGTCTTTGCAATCATTCTCCAAAGATGTCTCTACAATCGTTATCCAAAGATCTCACAGCCTCACCACGTATGCATGTCACATCTTCATGAGGGTCATACACATATTATAAGAGGAAGTAACTCTCAAAGAAGGACTAGTTGACTTTGTAAGTCTCGTTTCTTTGCAGCATGGAAAGGTATGGTTGAATGTACTATTTTATTTAAAATGATTTCTTGGTAAGACCCTGTTCTAGTGCATAAAGATATATAGTTAACATTGTGAATTCCCTTGGAAAGTTTTGCACAATTCGTAAGATTTACATCTTGTTAAGATTGTAGGGTCATGTGTACAACGATAGATTCTCTAAGTAATTTCCTTGTAAAATTATGCTTAATACCTATGCATTAATTGCTGGAAAAGATTGCACATTATATTTAAAGAAATAAGATCCATTCTATCTAGGTTATGTTTTCTTGAAAATGGAGATAGCTTAAAGAGGGCGATTTGTGAAATATTTTCATGGGTGGTGAAAAATAAAAGAGAAAAGTTAATTGGATTATTTTTCTTGGAAAGTGGGATTTTCTTTTGAAATGTATAGTTTTGTATAAAAATAACTACCTTATGTGTTTATAAGACATAATTCATTGTTGAATAAAAGATAAGTAACTATGACATATTTGTTAACTAGAATAAATAAATCTTGTGGCATTCTTGAAAAGAACACAATGGTTTTGTTCTTAGTCATTCTAAAATATTTCTGTGGTGTTGGTAAACATTAGCTATTTAATAAATCCATCGAAAAGATTCCCATGGGTTCTTATGAGTAAGAGAGTTCTTTTGAAAAAAGAATACTTAGTTATGAGAAAATATAAAAACCTATGCATAGACCAAATGCAAAAGATAATATAAGTCATAGGAATCTTCTTTGGAAAGAATATGTTTTTCTTGTATGTGAAAGATAAGTCAATTGTGTTAATTACTTTGGAAGAGTTTGCAAAAGTTACATGTTTTGGTGGTTAGAAAGATAAAATGATTTGTGTGTTGTATATTAGATAGCATTTAATTGCATTTTTTAATGCATAAAACGTTAAAATTATTATTATTTTAGTTCTTATGCCCAAAATAAAGGTTGATTATGATACTTTGTTGAAAACAAATGCATGAGAACTTTGTTATGATATTTTCTTCAAAACAAATTCATGAGAACTTTGTACATAAAAAAATAGAGAAACTATTTTGGGTTCTTGAAAATAATTGTGTTATTTGCACAAATAAACAATCATTTTATTTTTAAAGAACACATATGCAAAAGAATTATCTCATCAAGTGGAAGAACTTACCCACTGAAGGTTCCACGTGGGAGGACAAGAATTTTATACATAAGCATCAAGAACTACTCAAGCGTCAAGGACAACACTTTTTGAAGGAGAGGGGCATGTTAGGTCCCTATACTACTAGTGTAACCCCTTATTGTTTTAGTACAGCCTCCTTATTATATTTTTATGCCCATTTAGTCCCCGTATTGTTATTATTGTGCCCCATAGAAGCCCAATATTGTTATTATTTTCCCCTTACATTATTATTGTTATGTCGGCTCTGATTATATTATGACCCCTTAGACTCCTATATATAGAAAGGAGGTCTTGTCATTTGTATCATCCAATAATTGTTCATTTGTGTAATGTAAAGGAGGTTGGCCCCTCAAAGAGGCTTATTTCGAAGGCGTTTATCTATCTTTTCTATCTTTTTGTGAGCTGGTTTCATAACATTTAATATTAGAGCTTTGGATTCTAGGGTTTTGCTACTCCATACAGGTCATCACAGAATTTGCACTATATCCTTTTTTCTGTGACATTTCAGAAGCTACAAAAAAGACCCATTTGAGATGAAATTGTGCTGAACTATGAGTCCGAATTTCAGATCTTTTAGCACTATATTTTTGGAGATATGATCTGAGGAAGTTAGGGTTTTTGCAAGCTCTAAAATTTCATCTAAAACATGTCATTGCGGAATTTTAGCTATAAAATTTTCGATATGAAGTTTCAAAAGCTAAAACAAAAACCCATTTGAGAAGAAATTGGTATGAACCTTGGGTCCGAATTTCATGTCTTTTCTCACTATATTTTCGTATTTTATGATTTGAGGAAGTTAGAGTTTTTGCAAACCCCCTAATTACATCCTAAACAGGTGACCTTGGGAAAATTGTCATAACTTTCCCTTTGAGCATCAGATTGAAATTTTGTCATAAGTTACAGAAAGAGGATAGACTGTATTTTATTTGGGTATAATTTTCAAAACCTAAGGTTGAAATAGTGACATGTGGCACATCTCACAAGTTCACTATACTGAACTAGTCTATAATTAGGTCATTGCAGGAGATTGGGAATAAATATTTCTTCGGGAATTACATACCGAAATTTTATAACTTAAAGATCCAAAATTAGAGAGTTATAGTCATTTCAAGATCGAGCTCCTAAAATCAAGAAAAATCAAGATGAGGAAGTTTGATGGCAAGGATATGGTAAATTGGATACTACAGATGGAGAAATATTTTCATCTAAATGGTGTACCACTATTACAAAAGGTATGTATTGCATCTAATTATTTAGAACTTAATCAAATTTTATGGTATAAAGGGCTTTGTTCTTGTAAAAAACTTGTCATGTGGTCAATTTTCACACAGGAAATTATAGCACATTATGAGGATACAAAGAGAAACACCTTCTTTAGCCAATTGATAAATCTCAAACAAAAGTTTTCAATGGCAGAGTACATTGAGGACTTTCAAAAATTGAATACAAGGGAAAATGATATTCCAGAGAAGCAGAGGATTGATGTCTTCATAGGGACTTTAAAGGATAACATTCAACATGAGGTTCATCTTTGGGAACTTGATTCATTGGAGAATGCATTCGGGTTGGAAAGAAAAGTGGAAAGAAAAATTATGGCAACAAGGAAATCTACCACTCACAACTATAAAGATGGAAGTGTTGTTTCTCCTAGCCTTCCAGAACCTACAAGGTTTACACCACAACAATTGGAAGAAAAAATAGAAAAAGGGCTTGTTACAATTGTGATAACAAATACATTAAAGGTCATAAGTGTACTGAGAAGAAATTATTTTATATTGATTGTGAAGAGGAGGAAGAAAAGGATCAAGAAACGTCAAAAGAAGAGGATATACACCAGGAACCAACCCCAAGAAAGAAGAAGAAATGAATCTGACCATATCTTGTAAAAGATTGGAAAGAATTACCACTCCTCAAACCTCAAGATAGTAAGGACATATAAGAAGGAAAAGGTTCAAGAGTGAAAGATCACATCGAGAAAGAAGAAATGAATCTGACCATATCTTGTAATGCATTGGCTAGAATTACCACTCCTCAAACTATCAAGATAGAAGGACATATCAAGAAGAAAAATGTTCAAGAAGTGAAAGATCACATCGATCATCAAGAAATGAATCCGACCATATCTTATAATGCAATGGAAGAAATTACCACTCCTCAAACTCTCAAGATAGAAGGACATATCAAGAAGAAAAAGATTCAAGCAGTGAAAGATCACAGCGAACATCAACAACAAGTTCTACAACTTTTAAAGGATAATGCCACTTTGGTGCAGAATTGAATGAAACAACAGGCAGATCAACATCGTAGTGAAAGAAGTTTTGATATAGGCGGTTGGGTATTTTGCAGCTACATATCAAGCAAGCTATTTATGAGAAGGAAATGTTGGCAATACTACATGCACTTAAGAAATGGTTACCTTACATAATGTGAAGATACTTCAAGGTAAAAATGGATCATGATATTCTTAAATACTTTTTAGAACAAAGATTATCTTTAGACGAACATAAAAGATGGGTCACAAATATGTTAGATTATGACTTTGAAATCATCCACAAAAAAGGGAAACAAAATGTTGTTGCAGATGCACTCTCAATAAAGGATGAGGATGTGGAAGCACTGTTTTGTGTTATTTCTATTATCCAACCAGATTGGATAAACGAAGCAAGGGATGAATGGAAGAAGGACAAAGAAGTGTGTCCACTCATTCAAAAATTGCAAAAGACCCTAGTTCAAACAATATTGCCAACACTTGATGAGGAAGGAAAAATCATATTAGAACCTGGAGCAATCACAGAAACAAGAACCTGACAGCTACGAAATCGATCAATTTTAGAGTATCTCATCAAGTGGAAGAACTTACCTGCTCAAGATTCAACATGGGAGGACAAGAATTTTATACATAAGCATCAAGAACTACTCAAGCATTGAGGACAACACTTTCTGAAGGAGAGGGGCATGTTAGGTCCCTATACTACTAATGTAACCCCTTATTGTTATTAGTACAACCCCCCATGTAGTACCCATATTGTTATTATTGTGCCCCATAGAAGCCCACTGTTGTTATTATTGTGCCCTTACATTATTATTGTTATGTCAGCTTTGATTATATTATGACCCCTTAGACACCTATATATAAAAAGGAGGACTTGTCATTTTTATCATCCAAGAATTGTTCATTTGTGTAATGTAAAGGAGGTTCCCCCTTGAAGAGGCTTATTTTGAATGCATTTATCTCTCTTTACTATCTTTTTGTGAGCTGGTTTCATAACAAAACCCATGCAACATGCCTATGGATTTGTCATCATATTCCTTATATATTGTATTTGTCAAGGTTCCCGGTATGGTGAAAGTCTATGAATATAGAACAATTAAACACTTGGTCCTCTTGTGTACAGTTCCCCCTTCTTCACTAGTGATTGGCGTAATAATGACTTATTTTTCCATATTTATGTGTCTCGAAGACCATGGTGGGGAATTTCTTCCTATTGACGTTGCAATTTTTTTTATTGCGAAACAAGTCCACCCATTAAACTTCTGATCCAATTTTTTGTTTCTCTCAACTCCCAAGAAGCTTCTTACTTTCGGTCTCCAGTCCCGCAGAATATATTACAGGATTTTTACTACACCATAAAATTCTGATGCCATTGATTGAATTTTTGTTTGAATCAGTAGACCTAATTAGTAGAATAATAAATCCAAGGTTAGGATTGACTCGAAATTATCATTTTGTGTTTCAATTTCATAGAAGTACTCATCGCAAACAAATACTAGCCATGGTGGATTATAAATTACAATAGTAACAACGAACTTCACACTCTTAAACCATGGGGAAGATTTTATTGATCTCAAATGCATGTGAATGGTATTGTTCATCTCGTAATAAGTCAATACATATGCATGTGTTAGCTGGGTAATGAAAATGGAATAATTGTATGTCTATATCTTATAATGGATTTGAGCCTTAAACATGAGCTAATTGTTAAATTCTTTATTTCCTATTCATACTGGAATATTATATTGAACTTCAATTAGCCTGTTGCTTATTTTCGAAAAATGTATATTAATTTTCTCAAAGTTCCGGAAGATTGGAAATTATCCTTTAATAGTTTCAAAAACCTTTTAATAATAATAAAAAATAACAACAAATTTGCATATTATTTCCCTAGCTCCATTAAACTAAACAAAACAAATTTGTCTATTATTTCTATGTAACATCAAATGTCTTGATAACAAATTTCTTACTAGATTTGAAACTTGCAAAGAAGTCAAACATCTCCATTTTAAAATGGAACCAAAACTCTATTGACTGGAAGACATATTGGCAACAGCATTTGGAAGGATAGGAAATTGGTGAATGGATGTTGGAACAATATAGGGTGGGAAAATATTTTGACAGAAATTGGGAAAGCGAGATTAGAGAGACCAAACCCATTGTGCAGCTTTGGGAACGAGTCGTTGGCCATATCGATCTTTATATAATATGTACTTTATTACAAATAAGAGTTTTAATGTTTAGTGATTTAGTTTTTCAAAATAATCTACTTCCAAATTTGTGATTCTTCTTCGGTGTACCTTGCACCTTTAAGGGCAATTGCTAATTATACATTTTTTCATCCTAATTTCAAAATAGAATTAACAAAACACCAAACTCTTAGAGGTTATTTCTTCATATTATTTTAGTTTTTAAGAACTTAGCCTTTTATTTTAATAGAGAATTCCAAACCTTGGCTAATTGTTGTACTTTTATCTAGTAATGAATTTTTTTTTTAAGAAATTATCAATCATAAATTGATTAATTTTGAAAAATATCACTCATAAATTGATTTCTACAAGTTACATAATTACATTTCCAAACATTAAAACTAAAAAAATAAAGAAAAAAATCAAAGCAAAGAGAAGCTAATATTTATTGAGCAAACACTTAACCAATCACCCAAATAAATCCATGCCTTAGTTACTTGGAACTTTGTTTCACCCTAATTTCAAAGAAAAAGTAACCGAAATGCCAATCTCTTTGGATTTATTTTTCATATTATTCTTAAATCCATGCCTTAGTTACTTGGAACTTTGTAAATGCCAATATCTTTGGGTTTATTTTTCATATTATTCTTAGTTTGTATAGAACTTGGCCATTGAGGATTCCAAACCTTACTTTAAAAAAATGTTGTACTTTTATCTCCTAATTTTGAGAAATCATCACCCATAATTTGATTTTTTTACATGTTACACGATTACATTGTTGAATATGAAAGCTAAAGCAATAATGAAAGGAGTTCAAGAAAAGAGAAATTAATATTTATATATAATAAATACATGATAAATTATCCAAATAAATCTATATATATATAAAAGGTAATCACATAAACTAAATGATTGTTAAATCTGGATAGGAATTAATCTAGAATAAGCATTAAAACAATTATCTTATAATATATTTCAAAAAAAATCATAAAAATAATTAAATTTTAAATTTATTTAAAATTTTTTATTATTATTAATTACAAATAAAATTAATATATGACATAAATACATATATAGAAAAATATGTAACAATATTTTTAATCATGGTTATTTACCTTTATTTTATCATGAAAAATCTTAAAAATTTTAAAAATATCATTGGCCAATAACATGACTTATCACTACCACATATCCAATATGAAATTTTATTTATTCAAATAATTACGAGAGCATAAGTAACTTGGACATAAATCTCAAGTCTTGATTTTCGTAAACTACTTTAAATATTTATATTCCAACATATTCTATAAAGGTGAAATTTCTACCATCTATCTCATAATTATTATTTAAGTAAATTAAAATTATAAAAACTCTATTTAAAAATAAACATACATGTTAGCGTAATGAACTAATATTTTATGCATTTGATTTAATTCCATATAAAATGTAATTACATGAAAATTACATGTATTTTTAGTTCAAATAAAATATTATATTAAATATATTTTATTTAAAATATTAAATTAAATATATAGAAATGATATTAAAAATATAAATTTAAAATCAATAAATTATAAATAATGTTTTGGTTAATTATACAATTATAACTTTAATTTCGAGAAAGTTTAAATATATTATTTTGAACCTATCCCACAATGTAAATAAAATAAAAAAAATAAAAAAATTATTATAATATAAATATATTTAGTTTAGTTGTTTAATAATAAAATGATATTATTCTTCGTAAATAATTAATATAAAAAGTGTTGAAATTCATCCATGTGAATTAAAGATTTTATATGTTTTAATTTTATGAATTTATTAGTTAATTATATTGATAGGTATGTTTATATTAAGTTTTTTTGGTAAGTAAGTACTCACGGGGATTTGAATTAGTGACCTATTACAAAGAGTGCCTTAACAGTGCACCTATTCACTTTCAATCCAAAACTCCATGGATGGTATGTTTATATTAGTTAATTATATTGTTAGGTATGTTTATATTATAAAGATGGTATTAAATTTTGGATTGCTTTTAACTAGCAATTGCATAAGACGTTGTTGTTGCATATAACTATTATCTTTATCAATTTTTACTGTAACATATTGCTATTTTATCTTGTCTACTTGTAAGGCGGCTCAGTTTGTCCATATATTCTTTCCTCCTTCCATTCATTTACAATAAATTTAATCATTTCATACAAGTGCAACAGAGCACACTATGTCACACACGTATACTCATTCAAACTCGTTTGAATTGCATGATTATGAAAAAAAAAAAAAAATTGATCATTTCAATAGACATAGACTTACCTAAAGAGAGAATAAGATCATCTCGAATTTTATGTCCCATAGTCTTCGGTTTGAATTTCAACTCTTTGGTTTCATGCTATCACACTTCACTGCCACTTTTTCCATTTCTTTGCAGGGCAGAAGCAAGAAAATTTCTAAAACTATTACTTATTGTTGCATCAAGTGTGTATTAATTCTAAGGCTTGCTTGTTTTTTCGAAAATTTATATGTAATGCTTTTATCAAGAAATGCCCTTGATAAAAGTAGTTAAATTCACTTTAGCATCCATGTCAAAGTTCTTCAACCAACGCGCGGGTGCAATATGATGCTCCAAAGTTTGAGATTCGTTGTTCACTGCCCTTTCTTTTACATGCCCTGTCTTTTACATCTGCATTTTCAAAATTTTGGGATGTTGTATAATTTCCGTTATGCCGTCCATTCCCATTTCAATGAAAATATTCATAAAACATATAAGGAAATTTTATCAGATTGTTCATCCCGGCTCGGAGTACACCAGCAATACATGTATTAATTTCTAAAAATACAAAGCATTAAAATTTTTATATTAATTTTATCAAAGCAAATCTTGAAGCAAGAAACGATGTTTTAAGAAGAATTTAACTACAGCCCATGCCAGGTACAAAGATATTGATTTGAGACGGTTAAAGTGAAAGAATAACCTTTTGTTGGGTTGAAATGCATTTCGATGCTTAAAGTGAAAGATCAGCTTTTTGTTTCGTTGTTTTGCAGGGTGCAATAAGAATTTACATATTAATTTTTTGAAATCAAACCTTGAAGAAAAAAAGGACTTTTAAAGAAACAAGATATTAGGAACTAAAAGAAAGAAAAATTAACCTTAATGCCTTGAATGAAAATATTGATTGAAGAAGGTTAAAGCGAAAGGTCGGCATTTTGTTTCTCTGAAATAAACCTTAATTGCTTGAAGTAAAATATTATTTTTTCGCCTAAGTTGCCCTACGTTGTTGTAACAAACATTTAATCTCACTGCCATTTTCTTAGGAAAGGAATTCTCCAAAATATAAAGGTTTTCTATCAGAATTGCATTGATTAACAAACATTTAATCTCACTGCCATTTTCTTAAGAAAGGAATTCTCCAAAATATAAAAGTTTTCTATTAAAATTGCATTAATCACAAACCACGTATAAATGTCAATATTGAGGAAAATAATATGGATATTGTGGAAAATATTGTGGATTTTCCCAATAAGGTCCTTACTAATATTGTTGCCAAAATTGGTTTTGGGGATGAGATGGACAAGGTTTCCAAGGAATGGGTGTGTTCCAATTACTTTAAGATGGATGTGCATAACCTTGAAATTTTGATTAAGTTGTCACAGTCTTCTTGGAGCTACATAAGAGAGTTTCTCTAGTGAATGACTTGCTCCATTGTCTTCTTGGTAAAATTCCTTGAACCTTGGTAATAGTGGGAAATATTTAATTGCATGTGATTTTACATGGATAACACAAATATCAACATCTTATTTTTTCTTAGTTTGCATTCTTAACATTTCTACTTGTTCACTTAGATTCCTAAAAAATTATGTTTTAAATTTATCAAGCAAATTTCAAAATTCAGCTTGACTTACTAATCATGATACTAATTTACTTACTCTTTCACTTCCTCTTGCTATGCATTTGCATATTTCATAAATTTTGTCAAATGATATTTGATATACATCACCGTTACTCATAATATCAAGGAGATCAATCCACTTATTCATAAGTATTCTAAGTAAGAGGCTTTTTAGCATGTCAAATCCTAAATTATGTAATTTTTCCCTCTTAACATTATACATGAATCTCTCTATTAGATCCTCAAGGCTCTCATATTCTTTTTGAGTCATTCTAAATATTTATTCTTTAAGATCGTGGTCTTTATATTTTTCAAGAAATATATTTTGCATATCATTCCATGACCTTATTGAATTAGTCTCTAAACTCATGAACCATTTAAGATCTTTATCCTTCAATGTTATCAGAAACAATCCCAATTTTTGAGTATTTATTAAGTAACCATAAGATCTACAAAGGATTTCAAATTCAAAGAGAAATTTTTATGGATACTCTGACCTCATACCATGGAAGTTGGGAAGGAAATACGAATGGATGTTCTTCATATGAATACTGCTATTAGTATCTTCAATGGGAAATCTAAGAAGATCTTCCTCATTATCATCATTTCCATATATTTCTCCTACCTTCTGTGTCCTCTCCTTCTCTTCTACTTACAAAAGTGGATGGTGATGTGGCTCTTACTACACCACGTGATCAAGTGGGGGTGTGGTATTGAAGATTTTTTTTTTTTGTAAAAAAAATTAATGAAAAGACTAAAGAAATGTCATTTTATCTTTTTGAAATGAAAAGTGTCTAATGCAAGTTTTGTGTGTTTTTGCAAAAAGTAAAATAAATTAATTAACTAGGAAAGAAACAATGCATATTTTGACACCTCCCTGGAAATGTCACCAAAAAGTGATGAACCTCAGTATTGCAACAAGAATGGTACAACTCCCAAGGATACAAACGTAAATTATAAACCTGGGGTTCGTACAAACTTAAGAGGCATTGGCACTACATGTGTAGCATGCAATGTGTCATATTTTTGTTGATCTGATGTAATGAGTGAATATCATGGAATCAAGCCTAAACTAATTGCGGAAATGGAAATGCTTATATATTTGCAGGAATGGAAATGTTACTCTACTTTTCATTAATATAAATTTTAACCTACTTGCATGAATATAAATGCTATTCTATTTGCAAAATATAATTGTTGCATCAAAAGGAAACCTGGTACATGCAATATAAATAACATTGTGGTAAATGGAAACCCTAGCTTAAGATGTATGAAACAAAACCTAATAATGAAATAATTCTTAAATTTTTGCATTCAAAATAGATTTTTTCAACAAATTTCATAAGGTACTTCATGAAGTAATCATGAAAATGATCATTGTCCCCTTCAATTCATGAATCTATCCACTAACCATAACTACTGAGGTGAATTGCAATGGAGAAGAGACAAGGCTTAAGAGGTATTTTGGTCTTACTCAATCATGGTACAAATCCTATAGGTAATTATTCAAGCCTAAAGGAAAAAAACTCAATATTTTGGAGTAGATCTAGACAAGTTTATGCATGCTACAAGAGTGTTACGGACTGCTACAGGAGATGTTACAAGAGGCCATGTTTTGTTACAGGAGCGAGATAACTTGTTGAATGCCCAATTAAATCAAATGAAAATGAGATGGAATTTTTCTTTTATTAATTAGGATGTCCTAAGACTCCATTGGAAGTGGATTCACTCCAAAATACTCCTATTAACATGTGCTAAAAGCTAAAAAATAGCAGAAAATTACTTACTCTAAAAACCGAAAATTCAAGAACTAGTGAGCTAGCTAACCTACCAAATTCCTAACCTAATCAAGCGAAAATTATATGGAGTAAAATTTTTTATTAACTTGAATTTTTTTATTACTCAATACAAATGGAATCAACTCAAATGAAGTTCATTAAAATGTTCAAAAATAGCAAAAAATTACCACTATTTTGCTACAAGGACTTCCAGAAATTCTAGATTTGTGAACTAGTAAACCAATCCAAGTATTTTAATGATGAATATGAATTTTCAAAGTTGTACAAGGACTTCCAGAAATTCAGAAATTCTAGATTTGTGAACTAGTAAACCAATCCAAATATTTTAATGATGAATATGACTTTTAAAAGTTGTCCTAAGGATGAATCATGATTTTGAATTTTTAAATAACCTGAAAAATAACTCACTTCAATCATTTAACCAATATGACCTACAACAAAAGAAACATGAATAGTAGATGTAGAAACAAGAGATGCAAGTGAAAAAAGCATTTAAAAGAAATAAAAAAAATTATACGAGAGATCTTTGAGGTTCTTGGATGGCCAAGTCCAAGAAAATTCATATTCCTATGAAGGAAACCAAGTTTTAGAAGCCAAATATGGCACCAAAGATCATTATTTGAATCAATACAAGTACATCCCTATTAGAAATGAAAGTGGAGCTACTAAATAACAAGTTTTCACCACAAGAAGACTAAGAAATACATGGCTCTAGAGATAAATTTGACTTTTTACTTATACAAAGTAATGAGGAATCATTCTCCTTGAAAGGAGGCAGCTTTCCCCTACAAAATCCCTCAAAAAGTGGATTTCGCTCCCAACACTAAGAATTTGCATTAAATGACATGGAACACATTCCTAGATTTTCTCAATCAATGGAGCTCCAAAATTTGTCAATAATTTCATGATATTTTTTTCATTTATCATCCAATCTTGATCCTTTTGTAGTAGGGGTCAAGTCCCTATATTATCTCATCTTCCAAATCTTCATAATTTTCCTAATATTCTCACAATATTCTACAAAAATAGATAATGTTAGGCACATAATATGCAATTATCTCTAAACCTTCCTAATAATATTTTAAAGCTAAAAAAAACATTATTAAATGTAAAATGAGAGATTTAATATATTCTTTATGTGCCTAAAAAAAAGTTATATGTACCTTAATTTTTTTCTAATTTAGAAGTCCATTAGATATACTTTCGCATTTGTTAATACTTACTAGGCTTTTTCCATTATAGCTAAACACATATCAACCCTGTAAATTAATGTGTTTATAATACGACTTTACTTATAATATTAATATCTAGAGATTAGCCCCTACTACTCTTTGATCCATAATCATTTTTATGGCAGTATGAACGATTGAAAAGGATTCATATTCCATGAAGGTTATCTACATGTAACTTCTGATTAGGCACATCCCCGTTTTACTCATACAACCTTTGTTGGTTACTCTATCATTAGTATGGAATTGTCATAAAAATTAATATCTTATTTCCAGCCTACGAAAGCTATATACATATCGATATATTCTTTAAATCACTTTATTATACTTCCGTCTGATGGCTTTATTAAAGTATTCGCTCAACTATAGTTGCTAAAATAAGAATATTGTTAATATAAATATTTTGGGTGTAATTTTTTATTTCTTAATCATATGTTGGTTACTCAATCATTAGTATGGAATTTTCATAAAAATTAATATCTTATTTCCGGCATACGAAGCCATATACATATCGATATATTCTTTAAATCACTTTACTATACTTCTGTCTGATGGCTTTATTAAAGTATTCGCTCAACTATAGTTGCTAAAATAAGAATATTGTTAATATAAATATTTTGGGTGTAATTTTTTATTTCTTAATCAAAATTCTTATCCAGACTCATGAACATATTTAAATATTAATAAATTCAAGATTTACTTTTCCTATTCCATGTTTCGTTACCTGAATTTATTTCCCATATTCATCTACAATAACTCATTACAGTTCCCATTCACTTTTGTTACAATTGACTCTCATGGGGGATATTACTTAATTATTTCTAGTTTTCTTTTATGCTTCATGTGTATGCTTCCACTATTGAAGATTTCCCTTATTCTTAACTAAGGGTAGAGATTTTAAAATACTATTTTGTTAGATTGTCCTTCCGAGAACTAGACTAGAATCCCCTTATTATAAAAGGTGAGACTTTTCTCTTTTAACACTCATTATATATATAATATATATATATATATATATATATACCATCACTTAATTATATTACTTTAAGTTAGACATTTAACCATATTATATTAATTGTGGTGACGATAATAAATGCCAGTCACTTGGGAACCATATTATATTAATTGTGGTGACGACAATAAATGCCAGTCACTTGGGAACACTTAGGGAGAGATCACATTCTTCCCAACCAACAAACTGCAATCAACAATTCCCCTTAAGCTCGAACTTCTTGTATCTAAGAATCACCACCCCTACTTTATTCCTTTTTGGTATTTTTATAATTCTTCTCAGCAATTTTTTCTTTAGCAGCATCCTGCTTTTAAGGTCTAACCATTTTCATTACCTAGGCTTTTAATTTTTAATTAAGAAAAAATCTTTCTTTTTTCCTTTAAAGAACACCTTTCTCTACTGTTGTGCTTACTTTTGTTTTCCACCCAACTTAAAATTTCTCTCCAATTAAGTTTTTAGCATAATATTTCTCTCTGATCATGTTATTTTCTAAGTATTACTTTAGCATAAATTTCTCTCCAATTATGTTATTTTCTTATAATCAATTTCTACCAGTATTTTTATGAAAAATGTTTGGTAAGGTCCATCATGTGGACTTGACCACTTAACATATTTTCTTGAATAGCAAGAAATATCTATTACTCATGTGCTCTTTTTATATCTATTTATTCATGATATAAAATTTAATTGCATAATCCTTCAATTCCAATCTTGGTTGTTAAGTTCAAATCATAATCATAATAATCTAAAAATATTCATGCCTTTAAAAAAAATCACCAAAAATCACCAAGGTCATCACATGTAGTCTCATGTTCAACGTAAATTTACTAGATGTTTTCCTCATTTATAGTTATTCATTAAAACAAATGTTATAAACACAATAATATAAACCCTAATATTGTAAAATCAATATTATAGACCAATAAACCAAATATTAAATGAGATAAACCAATATTATAAGCCAATAAACTTAATACTATAAACTGATATTATAAACCAAATATATGACAATTCAAATACAACCAAATATTATAAACCCAAATATAACCAAATATTATAAACTATATTTAACCAAATATTGTAAACCAATAAACAAAATATTATAGACTAATAAACCATATTTTAAAGAAAATTAATGTGAGTTATAATCTCTTGTTCAATGTATATTCACTAGGTGTTTTTCTTGTTTATAGTTATTTATATTTACCAAGTGTTTTACTTATTTATAACTATTCATAATTCATTATATATTAACTCTATATATTAAAAACCCAATATTACAAACCCTGATATTAAACTCTATATTATAAACCCAATATTAAAAATACAAATACTAAAACCTCCAATATTATAAACCTTAATATTATAAAATTCTAACATTATAAACCATATTTTAAAAGAAAAATGATGTAAGGTATAATCGTATGTTTAATATATATTTATAAAGTGTTTTATTTTTTTATATAAACCCTAATATTAAACCTCTGTATTATTAGACCTAATATTATAAACCCTAACATATATAAATTGTATTATATTATATCCTCTATATTAAAATCAAATATGATAAAGCCTATATCATAGACCTTAATATTAAATCCAACATTACAAATCCTAATATTAAACCATGCATTATAAAGTCAATATTATAAACCATAATATTATAAATCCTAATATTAAATCCTCATATTATAAACCCAATATTATAAGCCATAAAATAAAATAAACTAATAAAACAAATATTATAAATCAATAAACTAAATATTATAAACCAACAAACCAAATATTAAATCAAATAGTAAGTCTCCCACATGTATAAAGCCGACTAAACAACCAAGAAAGTGCATAAAACATTAATTTTGGCATTGTCTAAGGAGGCCACAATTTCGCAAAGATAGTGAATTTCTGGTTGGAATTCAGTTAAAAATTCTTCGAGAATTCTGACTGTGGGAGTGTTTAAATAATTTTTTATGGTGGAAATGCATTAAGAATCATCAAGAACCCCTGGGGAAACCAAAATCCTGAAGCTTGATAATTGTAACCCAAATTTTCTATTGTTTTCTAAGGAAAAATGTGGCATGTTTAGACAACACGTTATTTTTTTTATTAATATTAACACTCGCATTGTTACAGAAATGCATAAATTGTTAATTGTTCACTGAATATCCATCAAATAATCTAACAATCCACCAGTAATATTATTTGTGCATTATTAATCCATATTTTTTTCCATATATAAACACTTTTAGATATGGACAGTGACCTTAATACACATGTTAGATCCAATTCCTTCCAAAAAGGCATAGACTTGATATCAGTTGGCTCTCCTTGTTGAAATTCAATCCACTCCTCTTAGCCATTCATATCCTATCCCATTCTCCTTTGTATCTTCATGTCACAAAGGACTTCCTCCGTGGACTCGATTATAAATATTGGTTGCTTGGCTGCCCCTTGTAAATATTCATTGTTTCGCTAATTTTATACTGAGAGGATATAAATATACAATTTTTTCTCGATTAATTTCTAGTTTGATGGCTTCGTAGCAATCGATTGTACCATTGGAGATGGCATTCTTACTCGATGAGAAACTCTCCCTTTTCATGACGCTATGATGATCGCATCATTTAGACCAGTGACGGGTGCGTTACTGGAAGGTTTTCATTATAAGACACACAACTACTTACTCCCAAACTATGTCTATAGCGGAGCCATTATCCACTTGCAAAATAAGTTTTCAAGTGACCTCAACTCAACACGATACTGCAAACAATCCTTTCTGCGGACAGAAGCTATTTCTTTAGTTACTATTAGAAATAAGAATTTTTAGAGTTTAGTGATTTAGTTTTTCAAAATAATCTACTTCCAAATTTGTGATTCTTTTTCGGTGTACTTTGCACTTTCCACAACAATTACTAAATTTCAAAATAGAAATAACAAAAACACCAAAATCTTAGGGATTATTTCTTCATATTATTTTAGTTTTTAAGAACTTAAAGCTAATTTTTGTACTTTTATCTGATAGTAAAGAATTGTTTTTGAAAATTTATTATTTATAAATTAATTAATTTTAAAAATTATCACTCATAAATTGATTTTTACATATTACACGGTTACATTTCCAAACATTAAAACTAAAGCAATAATAAAAAAAAAATCAAAGAAAAGAGAAGCTAATACTTATATAGCAAACACCTAATTAGTTACTTGGAACTTTGTTTCACCCTAATTTCAAAGAAGTAATAGAAACGCCAATCTCTTTGGAGTTATTTTTCATAATATTCTTAGTTTGTATAGAACTTGGCCAATGTTTTTAATAGACGATTCCAAACCTTGGTTACTACTTTAGAAAAAAAAAATGATGTACTTTTATCTCATAATGTAGAGAAAATTTTGAGAAATCATCAGTCACTCATAAGTTAAAGCAATAAAGAAAAAAGTCGAAAAAAAGAAATTAATATTTTTATATAATAAATACATTATAAATCATCCAAATAAATTTATATTTTAGTTTATATATTAGATATAATTAGGATAATTATATAAATTAAATGATTGGTAAATGTTAATAGGAATTAATTAAGATAAGCATTAAAATACTTATTTTATAAATATATTTCACATTGTTCACATTAAAAAAAATCAAAAATATAATTAAATTTTAACTTTATTTTAATTTTTTTATTATTATTAATCACAATTAAAATTTAATTATATGACCATATCTAGAAAAAATGTAGTAATATTTTTAACCATGGTGATTTACTCTTACTTTATCATTAAAATTTTTAAAACTTAAAAAATATCATGGGCCAATAACATGACTTATCAATACCACATACCCAATATGACATTTTATATATTCAAATAATTATAAGAGCATAAGTAATTTAGAAATAAATCTAAACTCTTGATTTTTGTAAACTACTATAATTATTTATATTCTAACATTTTCTATAAAGGTGAAATTTCTACCATTTATCTGATAATTACTATTTAAGTAAATTAAAATCGTGAAAACTCTATTTAAAAATAAACATACATATTAGCATAATGATCTAATATTTTATGCATTTGATTTAATTTCATATAAAATGTAATTATATGAAAATTACATGAATTTTTAGTTAAAATAAAATATTAAATTAAATATATAAAAATGATATTAAAAACTATAAATTTAAAATTTAAAATTAATATTAGAGTAATGTTTTGGTTAGATATACAATTATAATTTTATTTTTTGGAAAGTTTAAATGTATTATTTTGAACCTGACTAGAGAATGTAAAATAAAAATAAATATGGTAATATAATATATTTATTTTAGTTGTTTAATGGTAAAATAATTAATATAAAGGTGTTCAAATTTATCCGTGTGAATTAAGGTATTTTTTTATGAATTTATTAGTTAATTATGTTGATATGTATGTTTATACTAGTTAATTATATTGCTAGGTATGTTTATATTAGAAAGATGGGGTTAAATTTTGGAAAAAATTATAACTAGCAATTGCATCAGATGTTGCAAAGGAAACGCCCTAAGGCATAAATGACTATTATATTTCTTATATTTCTCAACAAAAACATAACTATTATCTTTATCATTTTTTACCTTAACATATTGCTATTATCTTATGTAGGGCACTTTAGTGCGTCCATATATTCTTTCCTCTTTCCATTCATTTACAAGAAATTCAATCATTTCATGCAAGTGCAACAGAGCACACTATGTTGCACATCAACTTCCCCCAACCCCACTAGGTATGAAGGTGGGGGTGGGGTCTCCCCCACCCCTTTTGCACATCAACTCCCCCAGCCCCACCCTCACATCAACTCGCCCGACCCCCACCCTCATACATTGCGGGGTGGGGTCTCCCCCACCCCTTTTGCACATCAACTCCCCCAGCCCCACCCTCACATCAACTCGCCCGACCCGCACCCTCATACATTGCACATCAACTCCCCGCACCCGCATCCCCACCCTCATGTATGAGAGTGAGAGGAATTGATGTGCAATTTTGCACATAACTCCCCATCCCCACAGCTATACTCCTTCAAACTCCTTTGGATTGCATGCTTCGAAAAGAAAATAAAATGATAATTTCAATAAACTTACATAAAGAGCGAATAAGATCTCGAATTTTATGTCCCATAGTCTTCAGTTTGAATTTCAACCCTTTGGTTTCATGTTGTCACACTTCACTGCCACTTTTTCCATTTCTGTGTAGCGCAGAAGCAAGTAAATTTCTAAAACTATTACTTATTGTTGCATCAAGTGTGTATTTATGTTTAGGCTCGCTTGTTTTTTCGAAAGTTTATAAGTAATGTTTTTATCAAGAAATGACCTTCAGCGATAGCTAAATCCACTTTAGCATCCATGTCAAAGTTCTTCAACAAACATGTCGGTGCAATATAATTCACTGTTCACTGCCCTTTCTTTTACATGCCTTGTCTTTTACATCTGCATTTTCAAAATGTTGGGGTGTTGCCTAGTTTCTGTTAGGCCGTTCATTCCCATTTCAATGAAAATATTCATAAAACATATAAGGAAAATTTACAGATAGTTGATCCCGCTGGGAGTACACCAACAATACATGTATTAATTTCTAAAAATACAAAGCATTAAATTTTTTATATTAATTTTATCAAAGCAAATCTTGAAGCAAGAAACGACGTTTTGAGAATAACTTAACTACCACCCATGCCATTGATTTGAGACGGTTAAAGTGAAAGAAGAGCCTTCTGTTTAGTTGAAATGTCTGAAATGAACTTTGATGCTTAAAGTGAAACATTTCGATGCTTAAAGTGAAAGATTGTTGTTTTCCATGGTGAAATAAGTATTTACATGTTAATTTTTTGAAAGCAAACCTTGAAGCAAGAAAGGCATTTTAAAGAAACAAGAAATTAGGAACTAAAATAAAGAAAAATTACCATCAATGCCGTGAACGACGATATTGATTGAAGAAGGTTAAAGCCAATGGTTAGCATTTTGTTTCTCTGAAATAACCCTTAATTGTTTAAAGTAAAATATTAGTTTTTTACCTAAATTGCCCTACGTTGCTGTAACAAACATTTAATGTCACTCCCATTTTCTTAAGAAAGGAATTCTCCAAAATATAAAAGCCCTCCATCAGAATTGTACTGATCACAAACCACATATAAATGTCAATTGTCTGCTAAATTTATAATGTGGCCCAAGCTATCCATTTACCTCGTGTAAAATTCCATTCATTTTAATACCAGAAGCATCTTTAAAAACTTTCTTGGTATTCCATTATTTTAATTCCAAAAGTATCTTTAAAAACTTTCTTGATAGCATTAATCTCTGCAAGATCTCCTACCTGGGTTGAGGTTGCATGTGCATTGATATAGTTGACCTGCATTGTTATTGAGGATACGATAATTGAACATTAAACATTTATAAGTTTCAATAAAATATTAAAACTGTAGTAATTCTATAACACTGATAATCTTTTATGAAAAAATCCAAAGCACTCACCTCTTTTGGTAAAATCCCTGCATCTGCCAGAGCTTTTCGAATGAACATTGAAACTCCAAGTCCATCAGAGTGTGGATCGTTCATGTGGAAAGCATCACAAGTGAGATTTCAACTTAAGTTGGGTTTTTATTCAATTCTCAAGAATTTTTAGGTATCATGGCTTCGAATGTTGACCTAATTTTTGAAATTTTAAAGCGGGTGGATGGCGCAACAATTCGGAATGCAGAGTGTGCATCCCTCTCTCTATTTTCTGCTTTGCAACAGAGGAAGAACACAATTGGGAGGAACTATGCTTCTCACTATGCCTTCCACTACAAATGAAACCCTCTCTATAAGCAGAACCGTTGGAAAACAATCAGTGAATAACTCCTACTTGTTGGAGAGGGATTTGGCTTAGGTTATGGCTTTTGAGTTATATCATGATTTGGAGCAGGGGATTGTGAACGGGATCCAGGCTTAGGAACAAAAACTACCAGAAGAAACCATTAGAACAACATCATCACGGAAACAAACTAAAACCAAATTAATTGCATCCTATAAGAGAAGGCTACTTGGAAGACTCTAGTCATTTCCAGCAATTCCCCTGGAGTGGCCAAAATATAAGGAAAATTTAGTTGCTGTTATAACATTCAAAATAATGTTGAAAGTATTTCCTATGTATTTAAAAAAAAAAAGTTATTTTTGTTGTGAATTTTTTCATCCATTGGTTTCCCAAATGTATTTAGTTTATAAGAAATATTAAGGATAAAGTTAGTTTTGTTGTGAATTTCTTCATCCATTGGTTTCCCAAATGTATTTAGTTTATAAAAGTATTAAAGAAAATTATCATTCACAGCACATGGAAATCCGGAATAAAATAAAATAAAAAAAAAGAAAATCATTCATTTAGCATTATATTCCTAAAACATATAAGGAAAATTTATCAGACTATTCATCCAACTGAGAGTACACCAACAGTACATGTATTAATTTTTGAAAATACAGAGCATTAAAATTTTTGTATTAATTTTATCAAAGCAATGCTTAAGCAAGAAATGACGATTTGAGAAGTTAACTACCACCAACACCAGGTACAAAAATACTGATTCGAGACTGTTAAAGTGAAATATCAGCCTTTTGTTTGGTTGAAATGCCTGAAATGCACTTCACTGCTTCAAGTGAAAAATCGACCTTTTGTTTGGTTGTTTTGCATGTTGGAATAAGCATTTACGTATTAATTTTTTTGAAAGCAAACCTTGAAGCAAGAAAGGACTTTTAAAGAAAGAAGAAATTAGGAAATAAAATAAAATAAAATTACCTGAATGAAGATATTGATTGAAAAAGGTTAAAGCGAAAGGTCTGCATTTTGTTTCTGTGAAATAGCCCTTAATTGTTTAAAGTAAAAAAATATTAGTTTTTCGCCTAAATTGCTTTGCGTTGATGTTGTAACAAACGTTTTATCTCACTGCCATTTTCTTAAGTAAGGAATTCTCCAAAAGTATAAATCTTGCCATCAGAATTGCCTAGGTTGTTGTTGGTCATTTTATCTCCATCAAAACTGCATGGCCTCTTTCACTGCTTCAAAACTGCCTGGCCTCTTTCACTGAGAGTTGTTTTTATTAACTGCAATTTGGATTTTAGAAAATCAAAAGAATTGCAGTCTAAGTACTGTGATAGAGAGTTCATCTTGTTTTCCAACCTTCAATTGACCAGGCGAAGCCAAAACCAGAAGCGAAGCCAAAACCGTTCTGGTTTTTTTTATTAACTGCAATTTGGATTTTAGAAAATCAAAAGAATTGCAGTCTAAGTACTGTGATAGAAAGCTCATATTGTTTTCCAACCTTCAATTGACTACGCGAAGCCCAAACCGTTCTAGAAGGATCAAAGACGATGCGAAGCCGAAACCGTTCTTGAGGGATCAAATTTGCGCTGGTAAGGTGGTTAGGGAGTTCCAACTACCTCAGCATAATCCAACGACTCAACCTGGTTCAAATGTCCAACATATCATTTAATGGTGCACAGTGAATACATGGGGCGAGAGCAAAGTTTCTCTCAGAGGTGTTTAAGATTTAATAAAAAACTATTTTTTGTTTTTTATTAAATTTTTTAATTTAATCACAGTTTATAAATGGAGGTGTGATTATTTGCCTCGTTAAATTTTTTTTAGCCATATATCTAACTTCCAACTTTAGAAGCCTTTTAGCCATATATCTAACTTCGAATTTTAAGATTTGAATTCTAAATTATTTTTCTTTCTTTATAACACCAGTGTGCATTAACCTCAACTTCTCTGCCACAGTTATCTTTCTTTCTTTCTCTCTAACATCAGTATTTCTTAACATCAGTGTTCATAAGGCATTTAACATATATAATTGGGTGTTTTTGTGTGTGTAAAGTTCCACATTTTATTACTGAATAAGAACCTTACAAAAGATGATTAAAATGATTCTCTGCACTATTCCTGCCAATAAGGAAATCAACCATTAACACAGATTTAATAACTTAAGATTACATGATTCTTGTTTTGATAAAGGGAAAAAAAGTACCTGAGCCCATACTGAATTTCAATAGGTTACAAACATATTGGCCCTGAATTTCGATAGGTTACAAACATATTAGCCCTGTTCTACAGAGCTATCTAAACCAAGCCAACAGAAAGAAACAACCCATGATCAATTAAGACAAAATATAAGACCATAGTGTAACCTGGAAGAAATGCACTGACTGAGCTCGAGTAGCAAAAGCCCACGAGCACGAGTTGTATTTGTTCTGCCATGAATCACGAAGGAGCCACAAACCACGAAGAAACCACGAACCGCGAACCGCAAAGGAGCATATATATACCCATGAAGGAGCCATGACCAACAAACCATGAACTGCAATTTCCCTTCAACCTGAGCTGGAGCATTTAACTGCCACCCTGAGCTCGCAATTACCGTGAAGCCGGCAGAAGGCAGAGAAGACCCCAGCGAGACTTAACAATCCCCAGGCGTTCAACCATTGGGATAGAGCTGAGTTTTAAATTCGAGGAATGTAGCCACTAAAGTACAACCAGTGATTTGCATTGAAATTGGGACTGCATTAATATAGCTTACGAATTGTGAGGAATCAAAGAATCCTTTCAGAAAACTAAAACATGATGGTAAACCAGGGAGGCCATTGGGGATTCCAAAACCACCATGCGAACATGGGAGGTTGAAGGTGGCCAAATGATAAACAAATGGTGAGACTGGCCCCTTCGTCGCTGAGAAGACCAGAATAGGCCAAGAAACGGCCCAACCAAAGAATGGGAAGAAATTATAAAGTGGCAGGCATGACGGCCCTGCAGAGACTAGACGAAGGTAGAACGGATTGCAAACTCTTACGAATCACTTGCAGGATCACATACTTAAAACGAAACAAATCTAAGGAAGGATTCTGACTATCGATGACGTCGCTTTCGTCCAGAGCCAAGATGAACTTCTTTGTGTAATTATGTAATGAAATGATGAGCCTGTGAGCCGAGTCCTGTGTACGCTGGCGAAGGCTGGGTTAATGCATCCATCACAGGGGAATTTAATGAAGCATGCCAGCAGTTTTAATTGGAAGAGGTTAAATGTTTAGAATTTTTTTCAATTATCTTGTTCTTCATTATACAACATGTGTATAAGGATAAAAACATTAAAAAAAAAACATAATTATCTTGATTTTCATTATACAAATGATTGTATAAGGAGAAAAACATTTAAAAAAAACATATAATTTAATCACTTGGATTTATAATATTAATAATTTATTGGTTTTATAATTTAATCTTTTGAATTTATAATATAAATAATTTTTTGGTTTATTAATCTTTTTAGTTAAAACTATTAATTCATAGGATTTATTAATTACTTTGGTTTTAAAGATTGTTCTTTTTGGTTCGTTGATCCATTGGGTTTATAATATTTATCTCTTGGGTTTACTAATAAGTTGGTATATAATATTATTAATTAATCCCTTGGGTTTAAAATGTTAATTCCTACGATTTATTAATCCAATGTGTTTTTAACATTGATTGACTTATTAATCCGGTGTGTTTTTAATATTGATTCTTTGGATTTCTTTTTTAATATTGATTCTTTGGGTTTGTTGATACTTTATGTTTATAATATTTATGTCTTGGGTTTACTAATCGATTGGGTTTATAATATTAAACTCTTGGATTTATTAACCACTTTGGTTTATAATACCAACAATGGCATGAGCTTATTAATCCTTAATTAATTCCTAGGGTTTATTAATCCATTATGTTTTTAATATTGGTCCATTGGGTTTGTTGATCCCCTCGGTTTATAATTTTATTCTTTTGTGTTTACTAATTCCTTGGGTTTATAATATTAAACTATTGGGTTTATTGGTGCCTTGGATTTATAATATTAATAATTCCTTGAGTTTATAATTTAATATCGTTTGGGTTTGAAATATTTATTTATAGGGTTTATTAATCATTTTGTATTATAATTTAGTCTATTGAAATTTTCCATCCTTGAGTTTATAATATTAATAATCCCTAGAGCTTATTAAACTAATATTATTACTAAGTAATAGCATAATATTTTTTTAGTTTAATATCTAAGCTATATATTTTTTATATTTTTAATTTACTTTAAGCAGGAAATGAAAAATATTAACAATTATATTAATAAATATATAATAATTATTCAAGATATTGGTGAGAGATAAATACACATTAAACATAATAACAAAATACTATTATTATATTTATGTGAATTATATTAATAGTTTGAATTATAATTATTTATATGCTAACAAAAAAATTAGAAGATATAATACATATTAATTTAATATATAGTGTGTATATAATTAATATTTTAACATATTCTAATAAATATATAAAATATATTGATAATTATATTCATAAATATATAATAGTTAATTTGATGATAACATAATAGTGACAATAAATATATATTATTAGGTAGTAAGTAAAATGTTAGTATATGTTATAGGTGAAATTATATTATAGTTTTAAATATAACTATTAATATTAGAAAAAAATTATGTAATATCTAATCTTATATTAATACAAAATAATGTTAATATAATAAGTATAATTATATAAATATAAAACAATATGGCTATTATGGTATATATAATTAGAAATAATTAGCTTTTAATAAAATATATTTAAGAATTATTAATGTGGTAGGTAGTAAATATAGGCTATATCAACCACATTAGTAAATATAATTATGTTAGTTTATCCAAAATTAAAATTCTAATACAATATAGTATTTGGATAATTCAAATAATAGTAATTCATTCTCCTCCTCATAGTAAGTAATATATAATAGCAATGTATTAGGTGCAGAAAATTATGTGTTACGCTACACAACACACATGCTTGTCGATGACCAGAAGACCCTCTTCGTCGGCAGCCATGAGAAAGGTGATGCAATTATTGAGTAATAACAGAATAGTGGAGGCCAAGTGTAAGTAAACCTCTGAAGATACTTTAACACAGAAAAACAGAGAAGTTGCTATGATCTAAGTTTGCCCATAGAAGGTGATGGTGTAACTAGCATCACTGCAAGTGAAAGTGCTGGTGGCGTCATCGTAAGCATAGTTGTACGCCGTCGGGCAAGTAGCCTTGAAAACCTTCGAGTACTCGTTAGGAGGACACATGTCAGCAGTGTTATGGTAGCTAGTGCAGCAGTACTCGGGAAACTTGAACGCATCACACGCACTACTGCAGGCAATCATTTGCCCCTTATTGTCCTTGACGATGAACTCGGTCGGGCAACTACTCAGAAGATCATCGACGTATCCAACCACTCGGCAGTTTCCAGTTCCACCCTCCGCGTTGATGTTCAATGGGACGTTGAAGCCATTGACAAGGCTCACGTCGTAGAAATCCTTGTTGTCATTACCTCTGATTGTGAACTCGGCCAACGTAACAGGTGGAGCCCCCACCGACACTGTAAGGACCTGTGGTCTGTGCGACGGGCAGGGCGACTCCACCATCCGAAGGACTTAAGTGAAATATGTGCAAAGTGTCTTGGAGGTGAGTTTATACGATGTTGGGCGAGTTGAGAGGGCGGTCCCACGATTTGGGTGGGCTGACCCTCCACTAAAGTGAAGGCAACATGTTGAATGAGTCGGCTTGGGTGTTGGGTGTGGGTCGGCCGAGTGACATAACCCGCCACATGCCCATATATATTGGAAGGCATTTGGAGGCAAATGACCATCATTCGATCACCATTCAGCCAACACAAGTTCGAACAAGGAGTTCTGTAGTGCGTGGATGAGCCTACATGACCGGCAGAACTCGAGTGAAAAAACTCATGCAAAAAAGTCGGCTGAAAAACTCGTGCAAAAAAATCGGGCGAGGTCGTTGGGCAAAACACTCGGGTGAGGTCGTCGGGCAGAAAACTCGAGTGAGGTCGTTCGGGTGAGGTCGTCGGGTGACCCGGGTGAAGTCGTTCGAGCGAGCCGGGTGAGGTCGTTGGGCAACCCAAGTGAAGTCGTTCGGGTGAGCCGGGTGAGGTCATCGGGTGTGTTATATCAATATCAAACCCTGATAGGATGTTGTGATCGAGTAGACATTAAGTAACTATTTCAAACCTACTTTAGGCTGAGGCTTAGCCTCCTCAACCTGAGAGGGCTCTCTCAAAAGGGTTAATGATATTGATAATGGATTAGATGGCTAACTCTAGTAAACAAATGATAAATGAAAAAAAGGTTGAAACACAATTAGAAAGTATCCAGTGGGCTTATGGAGTTAGATATGCTTCAGTATTGATAGTAAAGTTAGCTTTGCATAGAAGTCAGGGCATTCAGAATCCAACATATGTAGAACACATCAAACATATAGGGGACCAACACAGTTTACAAATGTATGCAGGAAATTAGAGCACTGTAAGTGATTTCTAAGTGATCATACCTTCATAACGTTGTAGATAATAGGAAGAAGAAAACACAAGACATTCAGAATATTGAATTATTCATGATTCCTGAGAAGCAAGGCCAATATTATATTACTAGAAAACAGAGTCTTTACACAAAGCACAATATCAGAGCTTTTCTCAATAATTTTCCAACCCTTTGTACATCAGCTCTTCTGCTATATATAGAGATTTTTCATAACTGATATTCCTCCTCCAGCATGAGGGGAACTTGAATTTATCTTATTATGAAACCTATTAACACTTTTAACTAACTATTAAATACCACTAATTGTTAACTAGAAATTCTAGAAACCTAATACAATTAGGAGTCTAATTCTACATCATGTGGGTGATAGTATTTATTACAATCAAAACTCATTCTCTGTCAAGTGGTCTCCTTCAATTTAGCTGTGGTGGATGTTGAAGCTCCTTACTAGTCCTTAATGTCTTATCCCTTTACTACTGCTAAGGAGTAGGAAACTGCCCCTGTTTTTCTGCTTTTGGTTTCCTCAAAGATATTCGAAACCAATTAACCATGTTGTTCTTCTTTAATTACCCAAAATTATATTGGAGTGCCACGTTCTTCATGTGATGTAAGCCTTTCCCATATACATGTGTGACGACAAAACCTCTTCAAAGCTGTTTGAAAAGTCATGGACAATACTAGCAGTGATCATTTATATAACAAAAAGCTTAGAGTTCATATATCTTTCTTCTGCCTGTTTTGCCATTGCTGGTTGCTTGCACATTGTAAATGATCCCTTTATGAAACTCCCTTCCAAAAAAAAATTCCCCTCGGTCACTCAAAATGGGTTGACTGAGTTTAATTATGCAGCTACAGCAATTTCGTACCGCGCTACGAAACTGTTGTGCACTAGGCATCATCTACAGCAGTTTCATAGCGCGCTATGAAACTGCTGTGTAATCACAAAAACATAGCTTTGAGCCAAAATTTGACTGTCTTGGGCTTCTTCATACTGAAATGTCCTTTGTAGCTGCTCTGAAGCTATTCAAAAATGAACATGGTAAATCACCAAAATTTGGGACTCATCCTTACCTTCTAAGGAAATCTTTCTCGCTGGCTTAGCTGGATCCTTAAATCCTCAATTTGCCTTTTCATGACTCTGATCCTAGCTCTCAGATTCGTATTAACTTTTCTGATGAATTCTGCTTCCTTCAAGGCAGGAACTGTCCAGGTATAGTATTGGGCATTACAGTCGACCACCTCGGGTATTGAAATTGTTTTGTCTTCCCACAGGGCTTCCATTTTATTAAAATGGGCTTCCTTAATGGCATGTTTCCTTGAGGCTTTCTTCAATCTAGCAATTTCCAGACTTGCTAACCTCAACTTCTTTTTCAGCTCTTCAACACTATATTCCTCCTGAGGGATAACTGTCTTATTTCTATCTTCTTCAAGCAACTGTGAAGATGTTTCTAATGAAGTCACAGGTCTTTCATGAGTTTTTTCGATCTCCTCTATATCTCCTGCTTCTGGCAGCAT
Source organism: Pinus taeda (assembly GCA_000404065.3). Taxonomy (NCBI): domain Eukaryota; kingdom Viridiplantae; phylum Streptophyta; class Pinopsida; order Pinales; family Pinaceae; genus Pinus; species Pinus taeda. Next base: position 137,414 of record APFE030601426.1, on the reverse strand, counting down.
CTCTTGTACCTGTTTTAAATGCCTCGTCACAGGCCTTCTTGCCTTAAAGACAAATTTAACAACCTGATCATCAAACTTGAGCTTTTCCAAGGCTTTGATCTTTTTGGTCTTGTCTTTACCTGATTCTATTAAATTTGCTTGAACCAGGGGAGATTCTTCAATATCGATAGCTTGCAGTAAGTCGTTCAAGTTTCCCTTTGAAACCGGGCTTTCCTCAGTAACCACTATCTTGCCTTTTTCTTTAGCTATCTGGCTCCTAGTCCTTCTTCTCTGAACTACTTCACCTGTAGATGTTTCATGCACACCCTCTTTGATCTGAGTTTTCTCTTTCTGGGGCTGTTGGGGTGTGTCTTGAATTATCAGTGTTTTGGTGGGCTCCTTTACTTGTTTCCTAGCCTTCAATTTCGTAAATCTCCTGGCTCTTGTTTCTGCACGATGGCCAGTTGCTAGTGGAGAATTTTTCACAACTTGAGGATTGAGGCCAGTTTCATTCTTGAAGCCATAAATAAATATGAATGAGGACCAGTCCTTGTCTATTCTTTGGAGCTCATGCAAAACGATCAACTTGACTAACTCGTGGTGAAACAATGAGATCTCACAAGCCTCCTTCTCTAGTTGAACCTTGTCGCACATTTTGCCTAGGCTAGGAAACAAGTAGAAAGGTAAATCAAGAGATATTTTTCCTGTGAAATGTAGCAGTAGCTTGAAGTGATATGAATATACCTTATTATATCTCCCCTCACAAGTAAAGTCCCTATGTATGCAGGTAAGTAAATTTGCATATGAGTCCTTGACATAATTTCTGGGCACAGACTTGTTTAAATCTGAGTCAATGAACTCCAGCTTTAGAAATTTTTTGCAGGGGATCATATAAAATTTGAAATTTTTAAACCATCTTTCTTGTCCCCTTGGAATCTCAGTGACTATGGAGATTACTTCTGGTGAGATTTGTAGTTCAAGCATCCCAACTTTTGAATTCAATCCTGTGAAATTCAAGGCAAATTCTTTGGTGATTTGTGCATGACCTCCCTTGAGTTTCTCGCAAAAATTCCAACATCCAACCTGCTTGAATGCACATTCCACTTCTTTGTTCTTCAAGATAATGTCTAAACCTTCAAGTTCGCTCCTCAAACATCTGCCTGACCTGTGCTCCTTTCTTTCTGTAGACCCTTCCATGAGACTCTAGTGTAATGAAAACTTGAACTATTGGCTCTGTCTCAACCTTTGATCACTGCCTCACTTGATAGCTGCCTCGCTTGAATATTACCTCACTTGATGTTCAAGGAATTCGAATTTAAAATTTGCTGATTTGTTCTTCGTGCAATGAATGCAATCATAATTATGACTGTGAATACTTGGCTCTTCTTGAAACTTGCAACCCGAGCGTACCAAGGTACCTAACGACTCTAATGATGAAGATAAGCGGTTGGACATGATAGACGAAGTGTATAAGCTGACAGTGGATGATGTAACCATAACGGAATTTGATAGATATGACAGCTAAGAAAGATTTGCTATGGATCCGCACGAATCTCCGATTTCGTAGTGTAGCCAGTGTAAAATTTGGGTTATGCACTACGAAAACACCTAAACTATGTTGGCGCTATGAAAACACCTAAAGCGTTTCATAACACATAAGAACCTTTAAAATAATCTTGATACACGGAATCTATGTAAGTTATGGGACCAGTGGTGAATGGGAACAGACTATTGACCTTTATTTGACCATACTACCAAGACTCCTAAAACTTAGACACTAAAGTGAACATGGAAACACTGAACTCGGACTAACACATAACCTTCACGATCAAACTGATGTAAACAATTTAGAAATTGCTTCTTAAGTGATAACAAGGTGACCCAGGTGAATTCGTTCGGGGGAACCGGATGAGGTCGTCGGGCGACCCAGGTGAAGTCATGTGGTGACTCGGGTGAACGAGTTCTGGTGGATGTGTGGATGGGCGGCTGGGTGAGGGCACGTCGTGCATGCTAAAACGAAGAATCGTGCAAATGGGCGACCTGAGTAGGGCATGCCATGCATGATGAAACAGTGGAAACAGTGGAAACAGTGAAGTGTTGGAGTTGTGAACAGAGGTGTGACTTGTGCGGAGGCGCCCGTGTGTGGTGACTTGATTACGACGAGGCGTGCCCAAGTTGAGAAAATTACACAATCGTGCAACGAGGTAAACGAAGGGTTGGTGAGTCCCGCAGCAACCATGTAGAGGTGCCGACAAGCTGGGCAACCGAGTTTGCCGAAGTTGGAAAATTGGCTGTGTAAATTTGGGGTTTCCCAAGATTTAACTTGTACTTATAAAAGAAGATTATATATATTGATTCAGGCATACTCATATTGCAGGGAGTTGCCCCTCTCTTTATACTGTTGTGCAATTGTATATGTGTTAATTACTGTTGACGATGAATATGTATGGGTTTTCATTTGTATAAAGAAAACATAATAATACTTGGTTGCAAAAAACAAACTAAGTAGACTAATGGTTAAGCGTAGTCCATGAGCATAAGTATTGGTGAAAAGAAAGTGTTCGGTGGTGCACACCTCGCCAAGTACGGTTGGAAGACTACCGTAGGCCTGGGGGCATGACAGGTGGTATCAGAGCCAGGTTAACTGAATCAAGGAGTTGATTCTATGAAGAACGAAGACTTGAAAGGGAGCTTATGTTTTGCAGGTGACATGTGGAATATCAGGGTGATTCAGGTTGCAGGAAAGTGGATGGCCGAGATGGTAGAAGAACCTATGGCAAGTGAATCTAGCCATGATGCAAGTGAAGCTTTCCGATACAAGGTATTGGAAATAATGAGCAGATGGAGTTCTGAATGGGCTTCGATGAAGGCTGAGAACATGATGATTCGGGAGGGCTATTCGAAGATCAAAGAAGAGCCTGAAGAGCTCAAGGACCAATACGGGGATGTTGCAGACATGACAACGGTGGAGGATGAACTTGAGATTGATCAGGTTGGACCAGGATCGTGCAATTTGCAGACATGGATAGATGAGGATACTCACATGGAGGAGCCTCATGATGATGATGAAGTAAGTATTGATACTTGTGTTTCACTTAAGTATTTGGTAGATGAACCGTATGTAGGGAAGAGCAAAATCAGTTTGCCGATGCAAGGGAGCATCTTACCATGGATGTCTATGATGAGATTTTGTATGGAGAAGCAAGGATTGTTGACTATTGCAGGACTTGTTGGGGTTGTTTGTGACCTTGTGGCAGAAGGTGCAAAGGCCTATGACAAGGGAGGAACATAATGATCATTACGAGAGAATGGGTCATGCTTTAGCCACATGGAGAATTGGCTAAGTGCCCGGCATGACTCATGGACATATTAGAGAAGGGCACACACTTGAGTTGCTTGGGTGGACTTCTCATGGCCGAGACCAAGAGATAGTCATGGTGGAACCTTTAGTGGGGGAACTATGAGAGAAAGACTCATATGATGATGATATAATTAGGTGACCGAGTTCACTAGACTGAAGATTGCAGGCTTGGATGGGGATGACCGATTGTTGTGATGGGTCTACTTGGTTAGACTACATGGGCAACTTAATCATGGACATCAGGTTGGAGACATGGAGCATGGTAGTCTTATGCAGGGACATTGTGCAGGAGCACTTGTAGAGGTGTCGCTTATGGGCATCCAATGAGGAGTGTCAAGGCAAGGATGTTGTGCAGGTGGATTTGCTAGTGTGACATGGAGACTTATTATTTATGAGCTGATGGAAATTTTGTGCACTCTTATACAACAAGGCCATGGACTTGGATGGACTTGTGAGCAGACTATGGAGCATTCCTACTACATGGAGAGCTAAGGCATCTTGCAGAGACCTTTGGGGCGAGACTTGTATGCTTGCTGAGATGTTGGTTGGAGATGACTCATGGAGCTCATGATGACATAAGGTTGTGACTTTTGGGGACTTCATATATGGTGGACTTGGAGGATCTGATGCATTGAGGAGCTGAGGTCAAGGACTTTGATGCAGAATGGGATGCATACTTTCGAGTACATGTATGGGTGTGGCTTGGAAGAGTGACTTGATGTGGAGGATCGATATGAGACACTTTGGAGTGATGGAGTTACAGCGATGATGATGCCTTTGTGGAAACACTTGGGCATGGGTTGAGCCGAGACTTAACCACTTTTGACACATGGGAGCTGATTGATCTATGATCATGGGCAGCATAAGGATAGATGAGACAGGTGCATACTTGTTTCTATGACTTGAGGGATCATGGCACATTACAGATATGATGGAGGTTGCTTCATGGACCTGGATGTGGCACATCGCGAGTCAGGGTTGATGAGATGATCTCTTCACTTTGAGGAGATGGATGTTTTGCAGATGGATGATGATGTTGGGATAGATACGGCTGATTTCATGTAGCACATTGACACCAAACATCATGGACATCGTGTTGCAAATGAGATGAGGGCTACTCATGGATCTGAGTATGGCTTACACTTATATTGAGATGGATTCTTGATCGAGTTGAGGATGTGACAGGATGTTCAGAGAAATGACTGATGATGGCATGAGGATGTGCATTCTCATGGTTTGAGTGTGACAGTTGGATCAACAACCCACCTAGTTCAAACATGGGGGCCGGCATGTACAAAGGTGTGTTAGCATTATGTTGGAGTATCATGGTAGCAATTCACATGATGACGATACATGATGAGGTCGACACGATATGTTGTAGAAAGCATGTAGCTTAAGATGGGGGGGCCAGCCTTCCATGATGGGGAGCAGCATGTGGAGATTGTGACAGAATGGTTGATGGTCATGGATTGAGATGATTTACGATATATGACATACAGATGGGATGTATGCCTTGGTATGATGATCTTGGTGATAGATGGTTACCAGGATGAGATATTATCGAGGACGACAATGACTTCAAGTGGGGGAGGATGTAAGGACCTGCGGTCCGTGCGACGGGCAGGGCAACTCCACCATGCGAAGAACTTGTGCGAAATGCGTGTGAAGTCTCTTAGAGGTGAGTTTATACGATGTTGGGTGAGTTGAGAGGGCGGTCCCATGAGTTGGGCGGGCCGACCCTCCACTTGGGCGAAGGCAACATGTTGAACGAGTCGGCTTGGGCGTTGGGTGCGGGTCGGCCGGGTGACATAACCCGCCACCCGCCCGTATATATTGGAGGGTGTTTGGAGGCAAACGACCATCATTCGATCATCATTCAGCCAACACGAGTTCAAACAAGGAGTTTTTCCATGCATGGATGAACCCGCACAATGGGCAGAACTCGGGTGAAAAACTCGTGCAGAAAAGTCGGGTGAAAAACTCATACAGGAAACTCGGGCAAGTTCATTTAGGAAAAACTCGGGTGAGGTCGTCGGGTAGAAAACTCGGGGGAGGTCGTCGGGCAGAAAACTCGGGTGAGGTCATTCGAGCAAACTCGGCGAGGTTGTAGGGTGACCCAGGTGAAGTCCTTCGGGTGAGCTGGGTGAGGTCATCGGGTGACCCGGGTGAGGTCGTCAGGCGACCTGGATGAAGTCGTTCGGGCGAGCCGGGTGAGGTCATCGAGCGACCTGGGTGAAGTTGTTCGGGTGAACCAGGTGAGGTCGTCGGGCGACCTGGGTGAAGTCTTGTGGCGACTCGGGTGAACAAGTTTGGGTGGACGAGTTGGGTGAACGGGTGGATGTGTGGATGGGTGGTTGGGTGAGGGTGCACCGTGTACGCCGAAACAAAGAATCGTGCAGATGGGTGACCCAGGTAGGGCTCGCCATGCACGAAAAAATAGTGGAAACAGTGAAGTGTTAGAGTTGTGAATGGAGGTGTAACTCGTGCGGAGGCACCCGTGTGTGACAACTTGGTTATGACGAGGCACGCCCAAGTTGGGCAAATGACGCAATCGTGCAATGAGGTGAACGAAGGGTTGGTGAGTCATGCGATGACCATGTAGAGGCGTCGACAAGCTGGGCAACTGAGTTTGCCGAAATTGGAAAATTGGCTAAGTGTAAATTTGGGGTTTCCCAATATTTAACTTGTACTTATAAAAGAAGATTATATATATTGATTCGAGCAGACTCATATTGCAAGGACTTGCCCCTCCCTTTATACTGTTGTGCATTTGTATATGTGTTAATTTTTGTTGATGATGAATATGTATGGGTTTTCATCTATATAAAGGAAACATAATAATACTTGGTTGTGAAAAACAAACTAAGTAGACTAATGGTTAGGCGTAGTCCATCAGCATAAGTATTGGTGAAAAGAAAGTGTTCGGTGGTGCCGCACCTTGCCAAGTATGGTTGGAAGACTACCTTAGGCCTGGGGGAATGACAGGCATCCTCACATTTGAGGCCACATCCATAATCCCTCGTGGTGCAAGAGCCCTTGCCTGCAGTGCCAAAGGCACAGCGTGTGCAGCCCCAGAAGCGACTCGACCAACCGACTGGTGCATCCAGCACCAACAAGTACTGGTTCAGATTGAGGGCAAAGCTACTGCTAGTGAGGGATGCCCCATTCCACGCCAGGATGCCTGGTGAGATCATTTAGTTGCAGTTGTTCACTAGTGTGAACGTCGTCCTGCTTACTCCACTGCACACTGCAACAACAAACAAATAATCAAACAAACAAATTAATAGGAGGAGCATGGGTGAGATGTCGTCAGTGAGATGTTTAGATAGGAGGAGCATGGGTGAATTTATTATAGGAGTTTCTCACCGAGTATGAGTGCCATCATCATCAAGTACGCTACGCTTGGCCCATTCAAAGCCATAAATGTAGAAACCATCGAAGCAGAATTTATGTATTGATGTTGTCTTAGGATGAAAGCCAAACAGTGAATATCTATAATGGGGAGGCAAGAAGCCAATATTTATAGATGAGTCCACCAAGGAAGTCGTGTGTGACATGGAGACATAAAGGAAAATGGGATAAGATTTGGATGGATAAGAATGGTGGATTGGGTTTCAAGTTTCAACAAGTACCGTCGCCTAGCAACAAGTCTCTACCTTTTTTGGTAGGAAGTGGCTCCAGCTTGCATATTAAGGTCAATGCCAATATCTCAGTGTTTAGATATGGAAAAAAAAAAATATTAGTAATACACAAATAACATTACCAGTGGATTGTTACATTATTTGATATTGGGAAAGTGTTTATATTGCAAAAATACAAATTAATAACACATCACTTTACATGGTTTGGACGATCACATGAAAGATATTCATGGAATATTTCATCAAATCTTGTTGCTTTCCAACTTTATTATTAGTGGAATATTTTGTAAAATCATCCACCTTCCTTTCTTTGCAGATATTCCGGGAATATTTCGTCAAATCTTGTTGTTGTCCACCTTTATTATTAGTGGAATATTTTGTAAAATCGTCCACCTTCTTTTCATTGCAGGTAGGAATTTCAAATCTGAAATACCCGTCAAAATTAACAATGTGTGTAACTCTAATGCCTCTGATTCTATGAAAAAAACAAAAAGAAGCTATTGACTACGGGGGGAAAATGTTGGTTGTATTTGATGGAAAATCACCCCTTCAAATTCGGTCGTTGCTTCGTCATTTAGTACAATGTATGATTCTATGAAAAAAACAAAAAAAATGCTTCGTGATTTAGTACGTTGTATGATTTAATGAAAAAAAACAAAAAATATTGAGGAGGAAGAAAAAATGTTGGTTGTATTTGATGGCAAATCAACCCTTCAAATTCCATCCCCGCTTCGTCATTTAGTAGACTGTATGCACGTGGCGGCATCCCCTGCAATTTGATGTTCCGCTTTTGTTTTTATAGTTATTTTATAGCTAAACAAAATTAAAAAACGTGAGGATAGATAAAACAATAGTTTTATGTAAATTTGATTTTCATATATTTAATTATGATATGTTATAAATTGAGAAGATTTTTCGGGAAAAATCACATCATAATTAATTTGTTGAGAACCAACAAGTGTGGTCAGGGAAAGTTGAAGAACCATATCATGGAAACAATTTAAATAGAGAAAGCAGATCATCCAATGGCTATAGTTGACTAGGAAACGGCTATATTTGACCAGGAAACTGTACTGGACCGGGGAATAGGGAAACTGTACTTGGCTGCGAATACCTAATTTAATTAGGTTGGTTTTAGGTAAAACAATTGATGCAACATGAGGGTTATGAGTGAACTAAAAATCTCAATTTAAGAGAATGAGGATAATGATAATGATAATGATGAGATAGGGTGAATAATTGGTATATGTATGTAGAGTTGTGATAGAATATATGTTGACGAATTAAATATGAGTATTTTTCTAGATAACTAAGGATGGTGAATTTTTTATATGAGGGGATGGTGATTTTTTTATATGATTTTTTAGTAGTGCAAGACGGACGAATATGAGAATAAAAAATGACTAAGTTGCGATAGAATATATGTTGATGAATTAAACATGAGTAGTTTTCGAGATAACTAGGGATGGTGATTTTTTTATATGAGTTTTGACTAGTGCAAGATGGAGAAATATGAGAATAAAAAATGACTAAGACCAAGAAAGATCGATACAAAAGGATAACAAAGATAAATATTGAGAAGGGATTAGTTTAATAAAAAATTATCATTAAAAATGGGACATGAAGGAATAATTTCTATTTGTAATGTTTAATGAATAATATAATGAAAAATGTGATAATGCATACTATTCTAAAAGTTTAAGTAGAAATGGCATAGGGGGAATATGAAAGTATGGATGAGATATGCAAGAATGCGAGTGAAAGTAGGGATGAATAAATCTGTTAAGAGAATCATGAAGATAGCCTAAAGAAACAATAGAAGATAGTTAGAGATATATTATAAGAGATAGTTTAGAAAATAGTTAAAACTAATCAGCTAATTATAATAATAATGAATTTGTTGATAGTTTAGAAAATAGTTAAAATTAATTAACTAATTATAATATAATTATAATGCAATTTTTATGGTCACTTATAATTATAAAAATTAACTATTTATACACTAAATGTAACATTAGGGAATGATTTAATTAATATAATTTCTCGGGAATTAGGGTACACTTTTTTTGCAAATATCCATGTTTTTTAATATCCTTTGCGTGATGTGGTACATCACCATCACTTGGTATCCTAGCATGGATGAGTAGATTTGTTGCGAGTTTTTTTTCTTTCCTAACTGTTGCACTCTACTCATTGTTGTAGTCTTAGTGGTGGCAACACACATTTAAAGAGGAGAGCCCAACCACATCATGAAAAGAGTTGCATTGAAATTTTGTAGTCTCTGTGGACAGAGATGTGTGTAACCGATCTGAGCTTGGATCGTGGCATTGGATTGAGTAGCATGGATTATGTGGTGTAAATGGATTTATTAGTCTATTGGAAGTAAAGGGCTCATTAATTCACTTTATTATTCTATTGGAAGTAAGAGGACTCATTAATTCTATCATGATCATTCTAAGTAAGTGTTACAAATCATGAAATCCATGCTCTGACAAGTTCTGTTTCGACTTGTAATCATTTTCTCTAGGGTTATTTTTCATATAAAATATGTCAAATGCTTGAATAAAAAGTCAATTGTTGTCTTAAAGGAGTGATGAAGATAAAAGGAATGATAGTTCTTTGAGGAAGCATGAATAACTTCAATCAATGGGTATTTGGCAACAGATTAAAGATAGAATATTGTAGGAACTATCAAATCTTGTTGATTGAGTTTGGGATGTTAGTAAGTCAATCAAGTTTGTGATATTGGTAAATCGGTCATGGAAGTGTGCTAATTTTTATAATTGTGCGGTACCAGCCTACTAGTGCTTAATAATTGTGTTAAAGGTAAATTTGCATGAGATCTCCTCCAGTGGTGATAGAAATTATTGTGGCAGCTAGTGGTTGAACTCCTAGCTAGAAAATGGATTCTTGGATGATGATTTCCACGTTGGGAGTTGTAGAGCGTTCTATCCTAGATAATCATGCAAAGGAATTTGTTGTCGAGATTGTTCCCTGGATTCAGTGGAATGATGGATATGCTGTAATTGGTGTTTCTCAAGACAAATGTGTTTAAATCCATATTAGTACATTCCTTTAATGGCCTCACGAATCTAAAAATGTTCTTGATTGACAATAATGACTTACTAGTGTCAGGATTGATCCTAACGAGGCTTCCAAGTGTTATGGCTCTCTCATCATTCAGTGAAAAAAACGCTAGTATTGTTAACGAGATATTATACCTTTGGGAAATGGAATGATAATGGCAAGAAGTACCATTAATCGGGTCCTTCAATGCTAGAGAAAAATATTGAAGAATTCAAGGTTCTTTTGGTACTAGTACCCATACATATTGTCACATAGGCATCCAACCTCCATATGCTTTCTTGAACCTTCTCCTCGAAGGAAATTTGTGATCAGCTTTGATTATGGGATTGTTAACCCAGCTTGATATTGTTAGGGTCCCACCCTAACCCCCTTATTTATGTAATAGGATCGAGTCATAGTTATAGTTAAGTAAAGAGTCAATAAATCCAATATTAATAATTGTAAGTGGTTAACTCGCATTTAATGAAGGGACCACAGTTAGTTGCAAATGGGCCATGGTATTAGATAGATGGTATTAATAAGAACCATGGTATTTCCCCATAGTATTTCATGTATGAATCCTATATAAAGGATAGAGACTCCCCTCGAGGAGCATCGTGTCTTATTTTGTAATCAAGCTCTGCTCTATTGGAGGTTGCCCCCTTGAAGAGGTAAGTGAACATTTCTTTTTGAATAATAAAATACTTGCTATTATTTCTCATTGTTCTATGTTCTGGGTATATTTCTTCACATATTTGGTATTATGGTATCGTCTTACAGGTTAAGAGAATAACAAGTGGTATTAGAGAACTTTCCAGGGCCGGTGGGATCTGCAATTTTTAGCAAAAAAAAGTTTTGGCTAGAGACGTGTTCCGGTGTCTTTAAACCACGGGATCTGTCGTTAAGTGCATAAACCTGCAGATTTGGGGAGGCATGCACAGAGGAAATACAAGAGGTGGTCACACTTGTTGGACTCCCTTGTAACCCCTGTCGGTACCCCTTTGAGTAGTAGCGCATTAGACAAAACCGTGCACGGACTGTCTTCCAAGTACCCTCTGGGTATATTGGAAGCCCCCTAGCTCGCTTGAAACCTCGCCATAGATAAACCATCAGTCGTCTTGCTACTACAGTACACTGAGAATAGCACTCGGAGAGATTACTCACCCGTATGATAGGGTAGTCGGGTTGTACGGCTAAGGGTATGGTTGATCCTCCTTGGTTAGTGCCCTGAAAAATTAGGCCGAGTACTACTGTCAGACCCTTGTGTATATTGCGATTTGTAGCACCTGACACTCCTGGAGACCATAGTTCCCTTCTTTATCTCTGGATCACGCATAATCTCTACCAGATCATATCTCGCAAGTGGGGTTTTGTCACAGCAGCAGCAATCAGTTCTATCGTTCAGATCTATCATAACAGCCATTTGGATCTAGTAGATCCATAAGATCCGCAGCAGTAATCAGTTCTGTCATTCAGATCTATCAGATCAGCCATTCAGATTTCTCAGATCCATCAAATCCACCATCCAGATCTGAGTAGTTATGTGGGTTCCTATACCTGAGCGTGATTTTCGCATGACTTTTGGCAGCATTGACATTTCTGGGATTCGGCTACTGCAGTATCCCTAGGCAAGGAGTGAGACTCCGTTCAGAGTAAAAAAAAAAAAAATCTGAGACCCCCCCAAGGCGCTTATTGGTGACTTAGCTCATCAGAATCAGGATGACGAGCTGAGCAAGGTGGTACCATTCAATTGTTAGAGCCAAAAAAATTCTGGCGGTCCCAAAATTTCAACTACATCAAATCGGTGCATGGTAGAAACTAGAGCTCAAGCTATGGCAAATGAGAGGATCAACAAACTTGAAACAACATTTACCACGCTCGTGTCACTGCTGCGGAACTTAAATACAACACTCTCTAAGGGCAAGGTGGAGGCATGCAAGGAGGCATATATTGGCAATGAAAACAGTGAGGGTGAGTCTAGCCAGTCGCTTCACCTCCTTGGCACCCACCAACAGTCCCATCTGCGACCACCCAAGCTGGACATGTACAAATTTGATGGCTCTCACCTGGCTGTATGGATAGCACAAATGGAGCAATGTTTCAATCTGAATTACATCCTGGATAATGTGACTCAGCTTAGTGTGGGTATCATGTACTTGGACAATGAAAGATGGCAATGGTGGCAATGGCATCAACGTTGCTATGGAAGGCCCTTGACGTGGGAGACATTCAAAAAAGCTCTTATGGATCACTTTCACCATGAATCTGACTTTTTGGGTCGTCTCACTAAGCTCTAACAGACAGGAATAGTGAATGAATATATTGCAGCCTTTGAAGCCTTATCTTTCTGCACTGGAGGTCTACACGATGAGTTTTACGTGGAATGTTTTGTCAGTGGTCTCAAAGAAGCCATACAAGCCCACATCCAACTGCACCATCCTAGCTCATGGCTAGATGCTTGCAGGATAGCTCATGAAGTCGAACATGTGTTAGCGACCTAGTCCAATTGCCCAAATTTCATCACCAAGGGTCGCCCCCCACAGGCTCAAAGCGCTACCCAAACACTCAAGGTTCAAAAGGTGTCACCAGCAAAAATGGTGGAAAGAAGAAAGCAAGGCTTATGTTACTACTGTGATGAGAAATACTCCCCTGGGCATAAATGCAAGGAGCCCAAATTCTTTCAAATTGATGCTACTGATCACAGTCCATCGGAGGAAGCCCCACCACTTGAGGAACCAGAGGAGGAAGAACAGGACAACTAGCATAACAATGTACCTGAAGAACCAGTTATCTCACTGCATGCTTTGGCAAGGAATTCTTTGCCTCAAACTCTCAAAATTAGAGGTTTTCTTAAGCATCACCCGGTAGTAGTCTTGATTGATAGTGGAAGTACACATAATTTTATCCATCAAAGAATCGTGGAAGCAGTTCATTGTTTTGTCCAAGCAGTTTCTAACTTCCAGATCCAAATTGCTGATGGAGGAATAATGAAATGTGAAGGCCGTTGTGAAAATGTCAAACTTCAAATGGGGGATTATCAGTTAAATACCCACATGTTTTCCATACACATGGGAGGGTGCGACATTATCCTCGAGGCCAAATGGCTTCGCACACTTGGCCCAATCACAATGGATTTCAAAGAGTTATATATGTGTTTTAAGAAGAACTACCACACACATACCCTCCGCGGACTCTAGGCGAGAGATCCCTCTATCATCAACTCACATCGGATGGAAAAATTGTTAAAAAAGGGCCACCATGGAGTTATAGCTCAATTTAATGCCATCCAAGCCTTCGAACCCAATTCTCTTCATATTCATCCTAAGATGCAACAAATCTTAAACAACCATCTGCCAGTCTTTCACAAGCCTCATCAGCTTCCACCCTCGAGAGGGGAACATGATCATAGCATTACTTTGGTCCTAGGGTCTCAACCACCAAATGTGTGCCCATATAGATATCTGTTTGCCCAAAAGAATTAAATAGAAAAAATAATCAAGGAACTCTTGGAAGCAAGTGTCATTCATCCCAGCATTATTCCTTATTCATCGCTAGTTGTCATGGCACTCAAGAAAGATGGGGAATGGCGTACGTTTCCAGACATTAGGGCCCTTAATAAGTTAACAGTCAAAGATAAATTTCCCATCTTGATTGTCGATGATTTGTTGGATGAACTAAATGGGGCTCAATTCTTTACTAAGCTCGACCTCCACTCAGGCTACCACCAAATTCGCATGAAAGAAGTAGACATTCCAAAGACTTCTTTCCAAACTCATGAAGGCCATTATGAGTTCCTGGTCATGCCATTCGGTCATTGTAATGCTCCATCCACTTTTTAGAGCCTTATGAACCACCTGCTTAAACCATATCTCAGAAAATTTGTCCTGGTTTTCTTTGATGACATCATCATCTACAATCGCACCTAGACTGCACATCTTCAGCATGTAGATCTGCTCTTGTAACTGCTCCGAAAGCATAAATTATTTGTCAAGATGTCCAAGTGTTCTTTTGGCATGGAAGAAGTTGAGTATTTTTGCCACATTGTGGGGCGTGAAGGTGTCAGGGTGGACCCCAAAAAGATCCAGGCAATGTATGAGTGGCCTCAACCTAAGACCTTGAAGAGCCTGAGAGGATTTTTGGGTCTCACAGGCTACTATCACAAATTTTTCCGCAATTATGGTCGCATTGTTAGGCCCCTCACTCAACTCCTCAAGAAAAATTCATTCCTCTGGAATGATGAAGCACAATAGGCCTTTACAGCTCTCAAACATGCCATGTGTTCCATTCCAATCTTAGCACTACCCGACTTCACCAAATCTTTTGTAATAGAATGTGATGCTTTGGGTACAGGTATTGGGGCAGTCTTAATGCAAGAAGGTTGACCCTTGGCCTTCACGAGCCAACAACTAAGTGGGAAGAATCTGGGACAATCTACCTATGAGAAGGAGATGATGGCCATCTTACATGCAATAGATACCTGGCGACCATACTTATTGGGGCGTCGTTTCCAAATCTGCACAGACCATCAAAGCCTTAAATATTTTTTGGAGCAATGCCTATCCTCACCACAACAAAATAAATGGCTAGCCAAAATGCTGGGATATGATTATGAAATAATTTACAAGAAAGGGCATGAAGATATTGTAGCAGATGCGTTATCCTTCCAATGTGAGGAGGAAAGTACCCTGCTCGCAATTTCCCTTCCCATTCCAGAATGGATTGAAGAGGCTTGCAAGGAATGGTTTTCACATCCTTGGCTCTCCCAACTCATTAATCAATTGCAAGCGGATTCAAATTCCACAGCAGGCTACTCGTGGTAGGATGAGATTCTTCGCTACAAGGACAGAGTCGTAATATCACCAACATCCACCCTCAAAAGCTGTATTTTAGTGGAGTTGCATTCATCGCCCACTGCAAGACATTTAGGCTTTCAGAAGACGTATGCTCACACTCGAAGATCTTTTTTTTGGACAGGCATGAAAAATGACATTCTTACTTTTGTAGCTGAATGTGACGTCTATTAGTGCCACAAAGGAGAAACGGTCAAATCCCTAGGCACATTACAGCCATTGCCCATCCCAGCCTCAATTTGGATGAAGGTTTCTATGGATTTCATTACGAGTCTTCCAAAGTCAGGAAACAAGTCAGTCATCATGGTGGTTGTGTAAAAACTTTCTAAGCATGCTCATTTTTGCACCCTACCCCACCCTCTTACACCGACTTTGGTTGCTCAATATTTCATGGATCAAATCTTCAAATTGCATGGCATGCCCACTTCCATTGTGTCTGATCATGACCCAGTCTTCACCAGTAACTTTTGGCAGGAACTCTTCCAGCTAAAAGGTACCCTACTACAACTCAGTACTTCCTATCATCCACAAACTGATGGTCAAACTAAAGCAGTAAACAAATATCTGGAAACATACCTTAGGTGTTTCACTTCAGAAAAGCAACATCTTTGGGAATAGTGGTTACCTCTAGTTGAATGATGGTATAACACCAACTATCATGCCACCACTAAAATGACTCCATATGAAGCAATTTATGGTCAACTCCCTCCTTCCCCTACTTCTTATATCAAGGGATGCTCAAAGGTACAAGCAGTGGATCAACTCCTATAGAACCGCACAACCATGCTAGCCCACCTTAGAGAGAATCTTCATCAAGCTCAAAACCGCATGAAGAAACAAGTAGATCAACATCGCTTAGAATGCCAATTTCAAGAAGGGGATCAGGTATTTTTGAGGTTGCAACCATATAAGCAAACATCACTCAAAGACACGGGTTGTCAGAAACTATCTCCAAAATTCTACGGACCATATCAAGTACTTCAGTGCATTGGAGAAGTTGCCTACAAGTTAGCTTTCCCACCCACTGCAAAAATCCATCTAGTTTTCCATGTCTCATGCCTCAAGAAAGTGATTGGAAACAATTGCAGAATTCAAACCAGTCTACCTAAACTGGATGAATAAGGGTCAATCTGGCTCCAACCTGAACAGGTTTTTGATACACGAGAAAGGCACCTGCATGGTTGCATCATCAAGGAAGTCCTCCTCAAGTGGAAAGACACCTCTCGGGAAGATGCAACCTGGGAACCAACCACGATTCTTCAACAGTTTCCATAGATTCAGCCTTAAGGACAAGGTTATTCTTATGGGGGAGGGCATGTTAGGGTCCCACCCTAACCCCCTTATTTATGTAATAGGATCAAGTGATAGCTATAGTTAAGTAAAGAGTCAATAAAGCCCATATTAATAATTGTAAGTGGTTAACCCACATTTAATGAGGGGACCACAGTTAGTTGCAAATGGGCCATGGTATTAGATAGATGGTATTAATAAGAACCATGGTATTGCCCCATGGTATTCCATGTATGAATCCTATATAAAGGATAGAGACTCCCCTCGAGGAGCATCATGTCTTATTTTTTAATCGAGCTTTGCTCTATTGGAGGTTGCCCCCTCGAAGAGGCAAGTGAACATTGCTTTCTAAATAATAAAATACTTGCTATTATTTCTCATTGTTCTATGTTCTAGATATATCTCTTCGCATATTTGGTATTCTGGTATCGTCTTGCAAGTTAAGATCATAGCAGATATGGTTGTTTTTGTATCATGAAACTTGCATTTGAGGATGTTGTGTATCTAGTAGACCCAGTTGAGGGTGGAGGTATACTCATGCGGGTCTGCAAGCCTCCTCTAAAATCTATCCACATCACTAAAGTTGTTCATGATTGGAAACGTTACAACAAGGCATTGACTTTCCTTTATTGGATCAAATTATTTAATGTAGTTGACATCAAGATTGTATATTTAGCCTCCAAGACAAGAATAATTGATCCAAGAGGATCTTGTCAGATCAGTTGCACAGGTTCACCATCAGTGTTCAGTGTCAGTCAGTTTCATGTCATCGTTAGCATTTAGTTCAGTTTCAATAGTGTTGGTTATGAATCAGGTTGTTCACGTAATGTTTATGGTTTTCTTGGTAATGGGTTTGTACCTAGTTATCGACATGTGTTTATCATCAATTCTGCCAAGATTTGGGTCGATTACATGTGTTTGTCATTCGCCTCACAGGATTTGGTTTTTGTCGTCCACTCGCAGGTTGATCATCGACATGGGTGTTGTCTGTTGCAGGGATTCGATATGGTTCGTCGTCATGTGATGTCATTGCAAAAGAAGCTTTGTCGATGACATGTATTTGGTGAATGTCACTTTGCGACATTTAGTTGTAAAAGGAATTTTCTTATTGATGTAAACTCTTAATACAAAAACTAAATCTAGAACCTAAATGTAACATTCAAAAAATGTATTAAAACTAAAATACATTAAAAACATAATTATAAACCGAAGTTCTAAAAGCTAAACCTATCGCATTACCAAAACTGTGTGAAATCTAACCTATTAACTCTCAATTTATGTTATACATACAAAACATTAAAATATAAATTAAAATACACAGTCCATAGCCCTAACCGCGGATCCAAACCACCTCGGAGAAGGCCATCATGTGATCAAAGCATGTGTAATCCGTCAGGTTGTTAAACCATCAAGCTTGGAGTTAACCGCTAGATGTTGACCACAGTGGGGACATGTGAGTGGAGCTATGTATAGACCGTCGAAGGTAGCATTGACAGTTAAGTGGTTAACCATCGGCGTATTCAGTGGATGACAGTTGACATGTGAACAGAAACGATTAACCACCGAAGCGTTTATAGTGGAACCGCCAGAGGTGGCAGCCTGTGGTTAGACTGCGACTGGTCACACACAACCGCTAACCATCTCCACCCTGTTAATAAGCCACAAACGGTTTATGAGTTCAATACAACGTATTTTTGGGTTTTATTATGGTTTTCTTATTAAACAACTAATGCGACCACCATGCAACCTAGCCTATGTATCATTAAACAACTAGACCAAGCTCAAAAAATATCCAGAAGCAACTAAATCCATCTCAAATTTAGCCAAGGAGGTTTTGATGTACCTGCAGGACTATAAGAGGTAGTTTTTCTTCATTGATCAGGGGGAAGAGTGGTTTTGGTTTTTTTATGCATATTTTGGAGGTCATATGCAGTTTTGTTTTCAGTGTAATAGGAGCATCCAGAGTCAGAATTAGGAACCATGATAGGCATTGGAAAGATGGTTCAGAAATTTATCCATTGACAATGATTAGAATTGCCTACATGAACATTTTGTCTAGTAAAATCTCTATGTAATTGACCTCTATTGTTTCAATCCTAATAAAGCGATTACCCATCTTGAAAGCTGACCCAAAGACGTAGTCCATTAGGGACGAACTCCATAATCAACTTTTTTGTATGGTATCATTGTGTTTTTACTATTTTCACTTATGTTATGCATCTTTCTTATTTTTAATCAGTTGTCGTAAAGTCTCCTTCTTAAGTAGTTTTCCCTATTTTCCGCACTTTCAGTTAACATTCAAATCATTAATGGCTAATCAATTCTACATCAGTTTTAACTTAGGATCATTTCAGATCATATAATTTGGTATCAGAGCAGGTTGCGTTTGTATAATTTTTCATTGAATGTTAACCAGGTCAAAGTCCCAACAAGGAGAAGGAATCCTTGAGCAAGTTGATCCAAAGATTGGAAAGCAACAAGTTGTTCATATGTCGACCATGTTAGGATCTGATGCAGGTGAAAACACTGAAACTAAGATAAGTAATGAACAGTTTCAGCAAGCATTCTTTACTATGCAATAGATGTTGGAAGAATTGTACGAAGACAAGAAGGTGAGAGATGCAACTTCTTCTTCAAATCCATTAAAGAAGGACAAAGGTAAAGGCAAGGATGATAAACCATATTTGCCTCCATCATCTCCATTATCTTCTTCTTCTTCTTCTTCTTCTTCTTCCAGTACAGAATCTGAAACAGAAAATAAACCTAAGAAAAAATCTCTTTTGAAACTTGACGTAAAATTTGAGTTACCTTTTTATGATGGCGAAATGAATCCTAAAAAGCTAGATAATTGGATTAAGCAGTTAGAAGTGTATTGTCACATTCAGAACATTTCTAAAGATAAAAGGAAAATTCAGTTAGCTACACTTGGAATGGGGGGGATAGCTTTAATCTGGTGGGAAAGTAAAACTCAGATAGTTGTAAAGCGTAAAAGAAAAGTCATCTCTTCATGGTCTAAGTTTTTAAAATCTCTTAAGAAACAATTCTATCCTTTAGGATACATGCAGCAAGCTATTATTGATTGGTAGCTTTTGAGACAAGGTAAAGGGCAGAGTGTTCAAGAGTTTACTCAGTAGTTCAAAAAGAAAGCATTGGCACTTGGTATTTAATTGGATACACATGAAACTTTGTTAAAATACATCGGCAGTTTACATTCATATTTGCATCATACATTATTGATGTTTAATCCTGATGATTTTAATGAAGTATGTGTTTAGGCCATGCATATTGAACCAGGTGGAAAACCATTCAAGTTTTCATTGCAGTCATCCAAAGAGTTGGAAATCAAATATTCGAGTGACAGTAAGGGGAATAACATTTTGAAGAGAAAGAAATCAGCAATCGTTCAAAAGGAAATACCTACTTGTTCTCATTACTAGAGAATTGGTCATGATGAATCTAAGTGTTGGAAACTTCATCCAAAACTTAAGCCCAAAAATTTCCTTAAGGAGAAGGATGAAAAGAAGGTCATTGCAGCAGTCCATCAAGATCTAGGTTCAGATTCAGGTGATGAAAGGAGGATAACTGCTATGGTTACAACAGGTAAAACTTCTAACACTGGTTCAAGTTCGAAAACTATTGCATCTTCATCAAACATAAATCCTTCCAATGAGGATAAAAGAGTTGAATTTTTTAACACTAGGATAACTTCTAAGCATACAAAGATAGAGACAATGTTTGATAGTGGATCACAGGGAATTTAATCTCTGAATATTTAGTTAATAGTTGGGTTTGGAAACACAGAATCATCCAAGACCTTACCCATTAGGATGGCTAAATAAATCAACTGAGATAAAAGTCACCAAAGTGTGTCAATTAAGATTTGCCATTACGGCTAATTACACTGATGAAGTGGAATTAGATGTGGTTCCAATAGACATATGTGAAGTTGTCTTAAGAAGTCCTTATCTTTATGATCGTGATGCAGTATTTTACATGAGAGAACATAAATATCACCTTAAGAAAGATGGGGTTGAATTTATTGCTAGGGCACATCAAAGTAAAAATCATTTGAATATTAATGCTAATCAGATGAAGCGATTAATAAGTTCAAATAAGATATTTGTAATAATGTGTGTAAAGGAACAACATAATAATCAACATGATTCTTGTTTAAGTTATGGGACTCAGCTTAAAGATAGTTTGGTTAAATAAGTAGAAACTATTCCTGTTCTATGTAAAGCCAAACATCTTATTCATAAGCAGGGAATACAACATGAATTACAATTTGTGCCTAAAGCTCCTCTTCCTAATGTTAGAATGAATCAATTCAATCCAAATTTGGAAATTAACAGTTACAGGGATACAAGACATTATTGGGGAAAGTCAGTGTTTAATTTCTCTTGTATTGTGTCGCCATTTCATGTTTCAAACAGTTTGGAAACCTCTTTTCAAGTGGAGAGGAAACCTATTTGTATTCATATCAAAGCTTTTTCTAAAGCAATGTCAAAGTGTCTAAGGTAAACATATGCATCAGGGGAAAGTGCTAATCAATGGAAACATCATTTAATAAATGAAGAAAAAGTGATTCAAACAAATCAATAGTTAATTCAATACTTTCAAAGACAAACTAAGTTGCAGTACTTTTCACCTTACATTTTGATGGGCTCATTGCAACAAATTCACTTAGTAATCAGGAAGCATGA
This sequence comes from Pinus taeda, assembly GCA_000404065.3. NCBI lineage: Eukaryota > Viridiplantae > Streptophyta > Pinopsida > Pinales > Pinaceae > Pinus > Pinus taeda. Next base: position 116,524 of record APFE030601426.1, on the reverse strand, counting down.
AAGTATGTCAAATCAAGTGGAGAGGATTGATCTAGGAGGATCTCATCATATCTATTACACAGGTTCACTGTCAATGTTCAGTGTCATTCAGTTTTGTGTCATTGTTGGCATTCAGTTTAGTTTCGACAATGTTGGTTATGAATCTGGTTGTTCAGGTAATGTTTATGGTTTTCATGGTAATGGGTTTGTACCTGGTTGTCGACATGTGTTTGTCTTCAGTTCCGCTAGCATTTGGGTTGGCAACATGTGTTTGTTGTTCGCCTTGGAGGATTTGTGTTTTGCTGTCCACTCATAGGTTGATCATCAACATGGGTGTCATTCATTGCAGGTGTTCGATATGGTTTGTCGTCATGTGATGTCGTCGCAAAAGAAGCTTTGTCTACGACGTGTATTTGGTGAATTTCATTTTGTGACATTTAGTTGTAAAAGGAATTTTCTTACTGATGTAAAGTCCTAATACAAAACCTAAACCTAGAACCTAAATGCAACATTCAAAAAATGTATTAAAACTAAAATACATTAAAAACCTAATGCTAAACCTAAGTTCTAAAACCCTAAACCTATCACATTACCAAAACTATGTGAAACCTAACCTATTAACTCTCGGGTTATGTTATACATACAAAACATTCAAATATAAATTAAAATACAGAATCCACAGCCCTAACCACAGATGCAAACCATGTCAGAGAAGGCCATCATGTGATAAAAGCATGTGTAAACCGTCGGGTTGTCAAACCATCGGGCTTCCAGTTAACCGCTAGATCTTAACCGCAACGGGGACATGTAAGTGGAGTTATGTATAGACTGTCGGAGGTAGCGTCGACAGTTAAGTGGTTAACCGTTGGCAGGTTCAGCGGATGGTAGTTGACATGTGAACAAAATTGATTAACCGTTGGAGCTTTTATAGTGGAACCGTTGGAAGTGGTAGCCTGTGGTTAGATCGCGGTTGGTCACATGCAACTGTTAACCTCCTCCACCTGGTTAATAAGCCACAAATAGTTTATGAGTTTAATACAATTTATTTTTGGATTTTATTATGGTTTTCTTGTTAAACAACTAATGCGACCACCATGCAACCTAGTCTGTGTGTCATTAAACAACTAGACTGAGCTCAAAAAATATCTAGAAGCAACCAAATCCATCTCAAATTCATCCAAGGAGGTTTTTATGTACCTGCATGCCTATAAGAGGTGGTTTCTCTTCAGTGATCAGGGGGAAGAGTGGTTTTGGTTTTTTTATGTAGATTCTGGAGATCTTATGTAGTTTTGTTTTCAGTGTAACAGGAGCATCCGGAGTCGGAATTGGGAACCGTGATAGGCATTGGAAAGCTAGTTCAGAGAGATATCCATTAACAGTGATTAGAAGTTCTTGTTTGTACATTCAATCTAATCAAATCTCTGTGTAATCGACCTCTATTGTTTCAATCCTAGTAAACTGGTCGCCCATCTTGAAATCGGACCTGGAGACGTATTCCATTAGGGACAAACTCTGTAATCAACTTTGATGTCTAGTATCACTATGTTTTTACTATTTTAATTTCGGTTATGCATCTTTCTTATGCTTAATCAGTTGTCGTAAAGTCTTCTTCTCAAGCAGTTTTCCTTGTTTTTCACACTTTCAGTTAACATTCACATCATTAATGGTTAATCAATTCTACATCATTTTTAACTTATGATCCTTTCATATCACTAAAAAAGGTTATGGTTTTGGAACTATGGGATGTGTACTTCAAAATTGCAATTGTTGACCCCGTGAGGGCACTAAGTGTTGAGCAGATTTGAATTGTTGTGTGGATTGTCCTATGCTGCCAAGTGTTGTTTGAAAGAGCGCTTACTAGCAAGTATATACCTAACCTAGCCAACTCCTTTTGTTTCCCAATCTTATTGAAGAATCTAACGAAAAACAATATCTTAATGATTCTTTACTTTATGATAACTGCTTGTGATGTCTTCCCTTTAGTTAACTTCTTTTCTGTTAGTGTGTTTGTTAATAATGAAAGGGTTATCAAAGCTAGAAGATCAACAAAATGCAAGTACACAAGATGTTGGCTCCAAGCTAGGTCAAAAGCCTCTCCTCTTGAGAGGAAAAACCCTTCAATCTCTTCTTATATATATGTGTTGCTGAATACCAAGACCCTTGAAAACATTAGATACAAAATTACCTCCAACACACTTGTCACTATCCCAATGCAATCTTCATTCATCAAATGATAAGGTTCTTACTTCTCACTGTAGTGTCAGTCTCCTTCTTTTGACTGTCACTGTCTAAGGAGATTCTCGGTCTCCTTCCCGCTTTACTATCCAGGCATAGGTCTTGGTCTTCTCCATAATTCTCGGTACCATTTAAGTCTCGGCTTCCTTATTTTCTAGTCATAATCACAACCTTGACTTACTGTAGATTTGGTTCAACAATTGGAGTCACTTATATACTATCCTATGACAATATGTCTTCGTTTAGGTTACTTGCTATCGAAATTATGTAACCCGAGAGTATATCCTATACCCAATCCTCTACGTGTGGTGATACTTCTTCATTTCACTTCTTCACTGTATTCATCAGAGATGTCTAAAGATGATGGTCAGTTATAGGTGAGATTATTCCTTATTTATAGTGACCGTTATTGGCACTGTGAGCCAAAATGAGTGCTTGGAAATAGGACAACATTCCCAGTAAGGAGATCACTATCCTCTTTGTAGTCGAGTTGTTAGAGGGATAGTGACAATTGCTTAGGAGTGTAGACCTTGACTTTTATGGCTTTTTTATAATATTTGTGTCAATACAACAAATCCTAAAGACATCAAGAAGAAGTCTTTGACCTATAAACACTTATTGCTCATGAAATCCATGATGCAAGGAATAATAAATTTATTTGTTTCTTTTCTACATAAAATTATAATTACAAGTCATAATGAAAACTGAACCTAGTTACATTTTCTTCAACACTCCCTCTTAACTAGGGAGGAATTCATTAAATGGTACATGGCTATTCTCAACACTAAATAGATCTCATAAGAAGAGTCAGACTAGTAATCCATCTCTATAGCATCATTATAACTAACATTGTCACATAGCAAGGCCTTGACTAACAACTCTATCTCTCAATAGATCAGAGCACAATGTTGGTGATACCAAAGACTTATAGACACCTTAGTAATTGTCTCTCAAGGTACATACCCACTAGGGTGTTCACTGAGTATGAACTTCTAGGACTATTCTTGTCTTGGATTCCCAACCCTCAAAGAATATTGGTCTTCTTGCCTACGCTTGTCTTGGATGCCCTACACATCCTCAAAGAGTATCAGATGCCAGATGATTACCCGATCCTCCCATTATTTCTTCCAAAGTGAAGACAAGAATGTTGTGTCTATCATGTGTCTTCATTTCCATCCATGGCCTTCACCTAGACTTACGATTGTTAGTCCTCGTCTAGTGAATCACACTTGAAATAGAAAAACACAACTTTCACTCCTTTGTAGTTGGGGGTGATATAATCCAAGCTCCCTCTTGATCAAGGACCTATCAGAGCTCCCTCTTAGCTAGGGACTCTTTTATACATCAACAACTTCTTCTTCGTGGGTCCTTCAACTACTAGATCAACTTTTCTCCTTCATGTCATGAAATTTAGTGTAGCTTCTTTCTTGTAGGGAAAGAATCATCGATCAATTTCCTCCTTAGTTTTTCATGTCATTCCTTTCTTCATGGAAAGTGGCCTTCTTCATATCTGGAACCTTTGTCATATGACTACTTCTTTCTCATCATGCTTCTTCCATTCATCACATGAATTCTAGTTGTAATTGTAAGTAGCCCTACATAAATTTATCCATATATTATATAAGAAATCAATATATATCATTAAATCAAATTGTACCTTACTAGGTGGCTCTTTATCATGACATCTTTCTGTAGGTATCAGCATCCTACATTCATGTTGACACATCTCCAAAGATATTCATTGTCAAGGGTCTCCATATTTTCCAGACTTTCATCAGAGTCTTCATATATTCTACGAGATTTATTAGTGAAATCTTCTTCATCCTTTGGATGTTGATTGCCTTCATCATTCTTGCATATCTCATGATCTCTTCCTTCCTCACACATTCCTTTCCCAGGAGATTTCAACAAGAGTTTCTTAGTTGTAGTCAACCACCTCATACTTTATATGAGGACATATTGTGTTGATTTCATCTAGTGTGAATTATGCCTTTCTGCATCCTTTCAGAGGAGGAGTTCCTTTTCCCTTGACCATGCTTCTTATGATAAAAATTATGATATGAAACCATATCACACGACATTATAAAAATTAAATACAAGCATACATAAATCATTTTATCTTTAAGATATCTAGGCTTCTTCCAGTAACTTCCCTGATTGAAGTGTCTTCAATCCCTTGATCTACTTCATTTATTATGACATCATACCATCATCCCATAAATTCCATAAGTTGGAGTTCCTGATGAAACGGTTTTTTCCTCTCTTGATTAGTGAATCTTTCGACTAGGATTCTCTATGAGAATTTTGAGGATCTTGAATATCCTCATATGGAAAATGTTTCCCTTTTGACTTGATGTATGATGAGACTTTTCCTGGATGACTTTTTCTTTTGTTTGAATGTCCAATGAGGGTCCCAAGAGTTATGTCCTTCATGTTTGACAGTCATGGATTTTTTTTTCCATGATTCACATGGCGATGGCATGAGCTCTTGCTTCTAATGCTTTCACGATGCAACGATGCATCTTAATATCATGGCCATATCTAAATATTTAGGAGCTTATGATAGAAACCCTTTTGTGAGGGAGATCATCTAATCATAGTGGAGATTTGTTTTTCTCTCTTTCCTTGGCCCTTTTATTCAGCTTCCTCCATCTTTTTTGGGATATGAACTTCTTTCCATATTCTTTTCATAGCATTGAACCTTATACTATTCTTGTTTTGTTTGAGGATCAAACTTTCCTTTCCTTTCTGCACATGACTGATTTATTTGACCTTTCATACTTTTGTCTGCACCTTGTCTTTCTCTATTTAGCATAGATACCACAAATTGCCAGATGAGATAACCTTCTTGTTCGTTAACCTTGATTATCAATGATGGTTAATTTATTTTCATATTTTCCAGATATCTTGATTTAGATCTCATGAATATATTCTTGCATTCTTTAATACCTTTGTTTTTGTGTAGTTCTACATGATGTGACCTTCTTTACTACAATTTCAGAGAGTATATCTTCTAGCATTTCATATATCTCTCTTTATCTCTTCTGCTACATAGGCATGGGACAACCTTTGAGTTATTTCAAACAAATCCTATGAGTTGCTTGTTGCCCTTAAACAATGTTTAACCTATAGAGACTTAGACATCAATGAATTTTCTTCCACGGACTATATCTATCCTTCTTTCTTATGCAAGGAATTTTGATGACCAGACCGATGAAGTCATTGAACCAAACTTGTTTATAAAAATAAATATGCTTACTTGGACATGAAGATAAAATGTTCACGTTGATGCTTTCTTGAATGATCTCCTTCAATGATATTCTTGCTTGAGTTGCCTAGTAAAACTGAGTTCCAAGACTTCCTTCCAGACTTTCTCACAATGTTCAACACCAAGCATTGTTTCTTTTATAAGATGTTGAGATATGATATCGAGATTAAGAACTTTGGGAGCATTGTTATGATGCCCGTCTGGGATGTGGCATTGTGTTCTTCTTTTAAAGTGATATTGCAGTATGATGTGGTTGTGTTGACACATCCTTGTGACATTCCATGGTAAGTAATTTATAAAGGTATGCCCTTAAACTGTGGGTGGCACTGAGATACTGATACCTTCCATTAATTATTAAATTATGGTTCCTATGCATGACTATACATCATATTTTAACACCAAGCTGCATCACGGAATTATCAAGACTGTATTGAAGATATCCTTATTCTAATGAAGACTTGTATGCTTCTTGATTATATAAAAAAAAGTTTCTTGTTGTTGTATGCTATTGTTGTAGACTGATTCATCAATCTTTGATTTAGGTATTCAACTTGCTTTGATGCCCTTGAAGATTGATCCTTGTATGTTTCTTTGCTACCTGTGATTATAGTTATGCATTTAGACTGTCGAGATAAGGTATGTTATGAGATCATTTTATCATGACTATGATTTAATTCCTATAATTAGATCTTCATTATGATGGATATGCTGCATCTATTTAATATGTCAAAATAGAGATTTCATCTAGTATGTATGCACCGAGATCCTTATTATATTATCAATTGATGAACATAATCCTTTGAAGATTACAGGACCTACTTATTTTTTATCCTTTGTATAATGAGACTAACTCCAGAATTCCTCAATTAATGGACTGAGGTAATACTTCACCAATCCATGTAGATAAAATCAACACTAAGGATAACCTTCAAACTAAATTAGTGTTACTTAAATGCTAATGATGAGTTGATCTTCTTTATGCCTTGTACTAACCATAGCTCTGATACCATGTTAAAGAACCTAGGGCAAAACAATATCTTAATGATTCTTCACTTTATGATAACTTCTTGTGATGTCTTCCCTTAAGTTAACTTCTTTTATGTTAGTGTGTTTGTTAATCATCAAACAGTTATCAAAACTAGAAGATCAACAAAATTTAAGTACACAAGATGTTGGCTCCAAGCCAAGGCAAATACTTCTCCTCTTGAGAGGAAAAACCCTTCAAACTCTTCCTATAGATATTTGTTGACAAATACCAAGATCCTTGAAAACACTAGATACAAAATTACCTCCAGCACACTTGTTACTATCCCAATGTAGTCTTCGTTCTTCAAATGACAAGGTTCTTACTTCTCACTGTATTGTCATAGGTCTCCTTCTTTGGATTGTCACTGTCTAAGGGCATTCTCAGTCTCCTTCGTGATTTACTGTTCAGGCATAGGTCTTAGTCTTCTTGACAATTCTCAGTATTGTTTAAGTCTCAGCGTCCTTCTTTTCTAGTCACAATCACAACCTTGGCTTACTGTAGATTTCGTTAAATAATTGGAGTCACTAATATACTGTCCTATGACAATATATCTTTGCTAAGGTTACTTTCTATCAAAAATATATAACCCAAGAGCATATCCTGTACCCAATCCTCTACGTGCAGTGATACTTCTTCATTTCAATTCTTCACTGTATTCATCAGATATGTCCAAAGATGATGGTCATTTAGAGGTGAGATTATTCCTTATTTATAGTGACTATTTCTTGCACTGTGAGGCAACATGAGTGCTTGCAAATAGGTCAACATTCCTAGTAAGGAGATCACTGTCTTCTTCGAATTTTATGGCTTCTTTATAATAGTTATGTCAAGACATCAAGAAGAATTATTTGACCTATAAACACTTCTTGCTCATGAAATCCATGATGCAAGGAATAATAAATTTATTTGTTTCTTTTCTACATAAAATTATAATTACAAGTCATAATGAAAAGTGAACCTAGTTACAGTTTCTTCAACACTCCCTCTTAACTAGGGAGGCATTCATTAAATGGTACAGTGCTATTCTTAACACTAAATAGATCTCATAAGAAGAGTCGGACTAGTAATCCATCTCTACAACATCATTATAACCAACATTGGCACATAGTAAGGCCTTGACTAACAACTCTATCTCTCAATAGATCGGAGACCAATGTTGGTGATACCAATGACTTATAGACACCTTAGTAATTGTCTCTCAAGGTACATACCCACCCAGGTTTTCACTAAGAATGAACTTTTAAGGCTATTCTTGTCTTGGGTTCCCAACCCTCAAAGAATATTAGTCCTCTTGCCTACTCTTGTCTTGGATTCCCTACACAACCTAAAAGAGTTTCATATGCCATATGATCACCTAATCCTCCCATTCTTTCTTCCCAAGTGAAGACAAGAATGTTGTGTCTATCATGTGTCTTCATTTTGGCGCAAGCGCTCTAACTATAGGTCTACAAATTAATAAAATTAATACACATTAAAATTGAAAAGCAAATGCAATAAGCATTGACACAAAAACTCAAAAATGATTCATTAATAAATAAAAATAATTACAAGAGGAGTATTGGACTCATGCTTGGCCTTTAAATCCTCTCACTCACTCACACACTTCTACTCTTACATGCCTCGTAGCCTCTCCTTAATTTATAAAAATGGATTAGAACCTAAGTACATTCTAGATCCCTTAACAAACTCCAACAATATCTCTCTTGATCCCTAAAATATCTCATCCAAATCCTTATCCCTAGATAAGAGCTAACTAATACATAATTGTCTCAAACCTTCCACAATACTCTTGAATTCTCATATTTACAATATTAATCATTCTCTCTTAAAAATTATAGGAAAATACAATAAATAATTAAATCCTAGCTAACTCCTTTAATAAACAATTGACTGAGGTTAGATGCTCCTGCATCGGACTCAACAAGTAAAAGAAAATAATGATGTCCTGACCATTAATCTTCAATCAATGATAAAACTCCGCCTAGATCCCAAACTCTGTTTTGTTGTTGATCAATTACTTTGTCATATTGTTGATGTTCTGTGACTTTCTTTCCCTGTCTTCCAGATTTCCAAAATTTATGTTGTACTTGTCCTCCCTTTTTGTTGATGTATAATTGTTCATTCATTAGTAATTTATGGTCATCTCTACTTTTTATTTCTTCAATGAATATCTTATGAGCTTCTTTCAACATCATATTCTTCATATCTTGAATTTCAATATCTAACTTGTTTTCTGGTTGGTGTACATTACTGTTTGTTTGTTGAACTTTATTGTCGATCTCTACGCTTTCATTGTGCCGGATTTCTTGATTTGAAGGTATGTTGTCACACTCTAACTTTGGATTGTCCAACCATTCTTCTATGAACTTTAGTTCTACAATATGTCCCATGTTGACATTTGGGCCATAATTTTCCAATTCATCAGCAACTTTCTTTCTTCATTTCTGTATCAATTTGTTGTTCAGCAACATATCCTGCATCCACACACCAACGGTTAGATTTAAAAACATGAGGTTTTATAGATGAATATGTCTTCAAGTCTTCATGCTAGACTTCTGAACAATCTGTAGCATCGTCTGTGGGAATCGAACTGGCGCTCATATCATTATCTTCGTCACCAAGCAATGATCTTTGCTCTAGTTTGCAAATGTATATATTTGTTTGGAGTTTCTCTACTTCTAAACTTTTCAGTTTACGCTTCTGTCTTCCTTCCATCAATTCTTTAATTGGCCATATAATTGTTCACTTTATTACCCATCTGTGTCTTTGTCTTTGTAATATCTCTAGCAATACATCAAGCCGTACTTTTAATTCAGCAATCTCTTTCTCGTCATCACCAATGCTAACTGCTCTAGCATTATCGTGGCCTTTCTCTGGAAGCTACATCTTCATTTTCTTTTGTGAACTTCACCTTGTTCACTATAACCTGCAACTGAATCACTTTACCAAGTTATCTCCTTTGAACTTGGCCAATGCTTCACTTCACTTGAACCTTCTTTCTGAGCACTCCTTTGTTGCAACAATTGCAATATCTCTTCAAATTATCCTTACAATGCTTTGATCAAACTTTTTGGGCTCCACTGATCATGCACTCGTTACATCACCTTTGACTTGACTTAATTCGTTTTTGACTCCATACTTTTACATCAATTCTTCATTTAATTAAAGAGAGATTTCAACCCATATACAAATTAAAATATGTTGAAAATTTGTTTATGGTATATATATACTATTCATATACCATTTCATACATTACCATCATTATAATCGATGAGTAAATAAAGCTATGCATTCTCAAATCCTCACATGGTTTTATGAAACCATATATAAACCACTCAAAACTTTGTGCAACAAATCACCATTTATCATTCAACATTTATTCTAACCACATATTCTTTATCTTCATAGAATCCACCATGACTTACAACCTTTTGACACAACACCTCACCTCTACCATTTAGTTTCTCCTTTACTTTCATTAAAACACCTTTACTTTTATTATTTACTTTTTACCTTCACCCTTACTATGTACTTTCAAACTCATAAATATTTTCCATAATGAAACAAAAAAAAAAAAAAAATTAATGATTTTAAAGCTATCACAAAAACCACCACTCAACTTTAAAAAAATCACTCACTCCTCGTATTTCACACGTTTTAAAATATCTTCCGCCTTTTTAGCACACCACTTATACCTAGAAAATTTATGCGCATAAAAAGAATAACACATAGGTTCCCAAACTTCCACGGTCAACCAAAAGCACAAGTTAAAAAAAAAAAAAACTAGATTTATTTAGTTTCTGGTAGTTACGCAATTGGATCTGAATTTCTCTTTTCTCAATAGAAACCTGAGTATCTTTGCACTTAGCTTTCAATTAGTTCGATATCAATCCCATCTCTATTTTCCTATTCCTCCATTGTTGCTTCCATCTGCCCGAAAAGTTCCCAGTCATAGTCATTTGTAGAAACCAACATTTCAGATCTCACAGAATTTCCTTTCATAGACATTTTGGCCTCTCCTTCAGAGGATTATCATGTATCCAGAATAGCAGTGCTCCAATAGTCAACTAACAACGCTTTAGTCAGCCACACGTAATCACTTCTCTACACGAAGACACACAATTACAACTTCCAGTTGCAAACACAAAATTCTAATTTTCCAATTACACCTTGCCAAGCTCAGATCTAACCTCGTACTACAGCCTCCTCCAAGTCCACGACAAACAATTGTTTCTCCATGCTACTTTTGTGGTAGCGCAATTGCTTTGGATACTTGGCGACAGTAAAATGGACAACCTGCTATAGCAGAATAACATCCTCGCTCCACGCTGCGAATACAGTCAATACCCAACAATAAAGTGCTCAATACATAGCGGCACAACAACACGTACTTACCACTTCGTCACGTTTTTTTAACAAACCCAACCTTGTCCACTGATACCAAAAATTGGTGAAGCGCTCTAACCATATGTCTGTACATTAATAAAATTAATACACATTAAAAACTAAAATCAAATGCAATAGACATTGACACAAAAACTCAGAAATAATTTATTAATAAATAAAAATAATTACATGAGTATTGATCTGATGCTTGGTCTTTCAATCTTCTCACTCACTCACACACTCATAGTATCCCCTCAATTTATACAAATGGATTAGAACCCAAGTAGGTTCTAGATCCCTTAACAAACTCCAACAATATTTCTCTTGATCCCTAGAATCTTTCATCCAAATCCTTATCCCTAGATACGAGCTAATTAATCCATAATCCTCTCAAACCTTTCATAATACTCTCGAATCTTCTCCTATTTACAATAATAATCATTCTCTCTTAAAAACTATAGGAAATACAATAAATAATTAAATCTTGGCTAACTTCTATAATAAACAATTGACCCATGCTCCTACATCACATTTCCATCCATGGCCTTCACCTAAACTTACGATTGTTAGTCCTCATCTAGTGCATGACACATGAAATATAAAAACACAATTGTCACTCCTTTGTAGTGAGACGTGGTCTAATCCAAGCTCCCTCTTGATGAGGGACCTGTCATATCTCCCTCTTAGCTAGGGATTGTTCTATACATCAGCAACTTCTTCTTCGTGGGTCCTTCAAATGCTAGATCAGTGTTTTTCTAGATATAATGAAATTTGGTTGAGATTCTTTCTTGAAGGGAAACAATCATACTTCACTTTCCTGCTTAGTTCATCATGTCATTCCTTTCTTCATGGAAAGTGGCCTTCTTCATATCTGGAACCTTTGTCACACGAATAATTATTTCTCATCATGCTTCTTCCATTCATCACATGAATGCTAGTTGTAATTGTAAGTAGCCCTACATGAACTTATCCAAATATTATTTAAGAAATCAAAATATATCATTAAATCAAATCGTACCTTACTAGGTGGCTCTTTAGCATGACATATTTCTGTAGGTATCAACATCCTACATTCATGTTTACACATCTCCAAAGATATTCATTGTAAAGGGTCTCCATCTTTTCCAACTTTCATCATAGCATTCATATCTTTCTAGGAGATTTCTTAGTCAAATCTTATTGGTCCTTTGGATGTTGATTGCCTTCATGATGCTTTCCTATCCAACTATCTCGTCCTTCCTCACACATTCCTTTCTCATGAACTTTTATTCAGAGTTTCTTAGTTGTAGTCAACCACCTCATACTTTATATGAGGACATATTATGTTGATTTCATCTAGCTTGACTTCAATCTCTTGGGTATATAATATTAATAATCCCTTCAATTCATAATATTAATATTAGTGTTTATAATTTTAATGTTTATGATCATAAAATTTATAATATTAATCATATGGTTTATAATCCCTTGTGTTTATAATATTCATCCAAAAGTTTATAATCTTTGGGTTTATTAATCCCTTGTACGTATAATACTATATTAGGGTTTATAATATTATTCTTAGGTTTAATATATTAATCTTACAATTTATAAAATTAATCCTAGGTTTGATATTAATCTCTTACATTTATAATGCCTTGAGATTATAATATTAATCTTAGAGTTTTATATTAATCTTAGGGTTTATAATATTAATATTAGGGTTTAATATTAACCCTTAGGTTTATAATATTATTAATCCCTTCAGTTTATAATATTAATTCCTTTGGTTTATAATAACTAATCCGTTGGGTTTTATAATTCTTTGAGTTTATAATATTTATCCCTTGAATTTATCATATTAATGATAATGTCAAATAATATTATTATAATAGATATAATAACTATTACCATAAATAGAATAATAATAATAATAATATAATATTATTTATTTATATTAATATTAATAATAACATAACAACAATTATTATAATATTATTATTATGATTATATTTTTATTTATTTTAATATTAATATTAATATTAAATTTATGTTATTGATACATATTAGCCTATATCAATTATATTTGCTGATATGATTGTGTTGATTGATTTATAACTATTAAAATATATAAATGTAAAAGTAAATAATTATATATTACTTTATATATCACACAAATTTTTGGAAAACCTAGGATGCTTTTCATTGACCGCTGACACAAAGTAATTGTATTACTAATTAATCACACAATATCAGAGTAAACTTTTGAGGAGACTTTAATGAAAAAAACACACAGGGGAAGGGGACCGCCGACTTTATCTCGATTGCAGTTTATTTAGCCTTGTCGACGTGGCCAACCCGACCCCTCTTAGTCTCCATCGTTGTCTGTTTACATAAACAAAAAGGCCCATCCCCTGTAGCAGTCAGAAAAATCTCAAAAAGGTTGCAATTACGAAGCCCCGCTACCGTGTGTCTTTTTCACTGTCCTTCATAAAGTCTGTACCATAGCTACGAGGAGATCGAGCCTTAGTATGAAATATTTTATTTTCCACTAATCGCACACCTCAACAACTCCTCATTCACCTAAATACCACATAGAAATGCCCAAATCCACACATAGAAACCAGCAGATGTCTTTCAATTTAACATATGTAAGCGCCGATTTTACACAGAGAAATGGGAAAGTGGCTTCCATTCATGAATGAAAATTTTCTCAATTCATACAATTAGCATAAGGGTTTCCGACTCAAGAACCTCTTATTTGTTTCTTTTCTACATAAAATCATAATTACAAGTCATAATGAAAACTGAACTTAGTTACATTTTCTTCAACACTCTCTCCTAACTAGGGAGGAATTTATTAAATGGTACATGGCTATTCTCAACACTAAGTAGATCCCATAAGAAGAGTCAGACTAGTAATCCATCTCTACAACATCATTATAACCAACATTGTCACATAGCAAGGCCTTAACTAACAACGCTATCTCTCAATGGATCAGAGCACAATGTTGGCGAGAACAATGACTTATAGACACCTTAGTAATTATCTCTCAAGGTACATACCCACCCAGGTGTTCACTGGGTATGAACTTCTAGAACCATTCTTGTCATGGGTTCCCAACCCTCAAAGAATATCGGTCTTCTTGCCTATGCTTGTCTTGGATGCCCTACACATCCTCAAAGAGTACTAGATGCTAGATGATTACTCAATCCTCCCATGTGAAGAAAAGAATGGTGTGTCTATCATGTGTATTCATTTTGGTGCAACGCTCTAACTATAGGTCTTTAAATTAATAAAATGAATACACATTAAAGCTGAAAAGAATATGCAATAGGCATGGACACAAAACATGAGAAATGATTCATTAATAAATAAAAATAATTACAGGAGGAGTATTGGCCTCATGCTTAGCCTTTCAATCCTCTCACTCACTCACACACTTCTACATCTTACATGCCTCATAGGCTCTCCTCAATTTATACAAATGGATTAGAACCCAAGTAGGTTCTAGATCCCTTAGCAAACTCCAAAAATATATCTCTTCATCCCTAAAATCTCTCATCCAAATCCTTTCCCTTGATAAGAGCTAACTAATCCATAATCCTCTAGAGCCTTCCACAATACTCTTGAATTCTCATATTTACGATAATAATCATTCTCTCTTAAAAACTATAGGAAAATACAATAAATAATTAAATCTTAGCTAACTCCTCAAATAAACAGTTGACCTAGCTTAGATGCTCCTGCATCAGACTCCCTAGGTAAAAGAAAATCATGATCTCCCAACCTTTAATCTTCAATAGATGATAAAACTCTGCTTGGATCCCAAACTCTGTTTTGTTGTTGATCAATTACTTTGTCATATTGTTGATGTTTTTTGACTTTCTTTTACTGTCCTCCAAATTTCCAAGCTTTATGTTGTAGTTGTCCTCCCTTTTTGTTTATGTATAATTGTTCATTCATTAGTAATTTGAGGTCATCTCTACTTTTTATTTCTTCAATGAATATCTTCTGAGATTCTTTCAACATCATCTTCTTCATATCTTCAATTTCAATATCTAACTTGTTTTCTAGTTAGCGTACATTATTGTTTGTTTGTTGAACTTTATTGTCGATCTCTACGCTTTCATTGTGCTAGATTTCTTGATTTGAAGGTCTGTTGTCACACTCTGGCTTTGGATTGTCCAACCATTCTTCTATGAACTTTAGTTCCTCTACAATATCTTTCATGTTGACATTTGGCCCATCATTTTCCAATTCATCAACAACTTGCTTCATTTTGAATCAATTTGTTGTTCATCAACATATCTTGCATCCACACACAAATGGTTAGATTTAAAAACATGAGGTCTGACATATGAATCTATCTTCAGGTCTTCATGTTGGTCTTTTGAACAATCTGTAGTGTTGTCTGTGGGAATCGAACCCAAGCTCATATCATTATCTTCGTCACCAAACAATGATCCTTGCTCTGGTTTGCAAATGTATATATTTGTCTGGAGTTTCTCTGCTTCTAAAATTTTTAGTTTACACTTACGCTTCTAACTTCCTTCCATCAGTTCTTTAATTGGCCATTTAACTATTCGCTTTATTACCCATTTGTGCCTTTGTCTTTGTAATAGCTCTAGCAATACGTCAAGTCGTACTTTTAATTCAACAATCTCTTTTTCGTCATCACCAATGCTAACTTCTATAGAATTATCATGGCCTTTCTCTAGAATCTGCATCTTCATTTTCTTTGATGAACTTTACCTTGTTCACTGTAACCTGCAACTAAATCACTTTACCAAGTTATATCCTCTGAACTTGGCCAATGGTTCACTTCACTTGAACCTTCTTTTTGAGCACTCCTTTGATCTTTTGTTGCAACAACTGCAATATCTCTTCAAATTATCCTTACAACGCTTTGATTAGACTTTTTTTATGTCGGTGATCATGCACCCATTACATCACCTTTGACTTGACTTAAATTTCTTTTTGACTCCATACTTTTACATCAATTATTCATTTAATTAAAGAGAGATTTCAACCCATATATAAATTAAAATACCTTGAAAATTTGTTGATGGTATATATATATACTATTCATATACCATTTCATACATTACCATCATTATAATCCGTGAATAAATAAAGCCATGCATTCTCAAATCCACACATGGTTTTATGAAACCATATATCAACCACTCAAAACCTTTTGCAACAAATCACCATTTATCAGTCAACATTTATTCTAACCACGTATTCTCTATCTTGATAAAACCACCCTGCTTTACAACCTTTTGACACAACACCAATTTACCTCTACCTTTATTTTCAATACAACACCTTTACTTTTACTATTTACTTTTTACCTTCACCCTTACTATTTACTTTCAAACTCATAAATATTTCCCGTAATTATAAAAAGGAAATTTTACACGATTTTAAAGTTATCACAAAAACAATCACTCAAATCACTGTGAAAAAATCAGTCACTCTTCATATTTCACACATTTTAAAATACCTTCTGCCTTTTTAGCACACCACTTATGCCTAGAAAAATTCTGTGCATGCAAAGAATAACACACAGGTTCAACAAAACTTCCACGGTCAACCAAAAGCACAGTTAAAAAAACGAGATTTATTTAGTTTCTGCTAGTTACACGATCGGCTCCCAGAAATTTCTCTTTTCTCAATAGCAACATGAGTATCTTTGCACGTAGATTTCAATTAATTCGATGTCAATCCCATCTCTATTTTCCTATTCCTCATTCCTCGAACGTTGCTTCCAGCTGCCCGCAAAATTCCCAGTCATAGTCATTTATAGAAACCAACATTCCAGGCCTCACAGAATTTCATTTCTTAGACACTTCAGCCTCTCCTTCCAGAATTGTAGTGCTCCAATAGTCCACTGACAATGCTTTACTCAGACACACGTAAACACTTCTCAATAGGAAGACGCACAATTACAACTGCTAGTTGCAACACAAAATTCTAATGCTCCAATTACACCTTGCCAAGCTCAGATCTAACCTCGTACTGCGGCCTCCTCCAAGTCCACGATAGACCGTTCTTTCTTCATGCCACTTTTGTGGTAGTGAAATTGCTTTGGATACTTGGCGAGGATAAAATGGACAGCCTGCTACAGTATTGTTGGATCTCTGAGATGATAATGGTCAGCTATCATGCCAAGGCATCTAAGATAATTTTTTTGGGGGTTTTGTTTTAATTTGGAGGACCAATGTAGGAAACAGATTTAAAATAGTGAAGCATAACCCTTTGAATAATATTAATATCAAAATAGAGGATTGCTATTTAAATTCACACAGTGATATAGCTTGCATTGTAGTGAGCAGAAATAGAGAGGTGGTATGACTATCACTGTCTTCAAATTGAAGATTAAATAATCATAAACAAGAAAACCTTTAAACTATGTTTAGAAGGTTTAACAAAATATGCTTAACCTTACAAGAGATGTTGATGATACTATGATTTAGAGGGAATTAATAAAACAAACAGTTTATGTAATTCATTCTCTTTATAAATGATCACTTCAGGTGCTTATAAGAATAATTGAAACACAATTACTCCTACCTGGTTATCTTTGTAAAACATAAGAACATGAAGAAAACACTGTGAAATAAAACTGGAAAAACTTACATAAAAACGAAACTGTGTGAATCAGAATTCAGAATCCAATTGTTTTTTTATTAATGATTCAGAAAAGTCTAGTACATTCAATGCTTGAAATGCTTCTTCAAGGGTGCAACACTTAATAACTCGTGAAAGAGAGTTATTTATACAATTTGAGAACTGAGAAAATCAGGAATATAAACTACTAGCCGATCTGGCACTATTTTGGTGCTGAGCTATTTGATTATTGTTGCTAAAAAATTGAAAACTATTGAGCTTGTGATGATTGTTCCTATAAAGGTTGAATGTTGTTTGATCACCCTCGCTTCTTATCTGGGATAGATATCTTGGTTACCCTTCTGTAAATTTCATCCATCTCTGTATACTTTGTGAAAGTGGGTTTTACTAGAAATATATGCCTAATCTCATCTAAATGAAGAAGGTGTCCCTGAATGCATTTAGCACCACTCTTGTTGTTGCTACACCTCTTATGTTTGACATTGAAGCTGCATTGGTGCATATCTCCGTAAGCTTTCGAACATAATGCATACTTCTGTAAGCTTTCGAACATAATCCTCAATAGGCATTAATTTGTTGTTAATTACAAGCATAGAGGGCAAACCCTTGTTAGTCAAGGGTTAAATCCTACTGAAAAATCGTTGAACTATTGTATTAACACTGTTGCACTTTTCTTCCAATTGAAGGATGAGGTTCTTCTTGGTGATGATCTTCTTTACTTCTAGTATAGTTGTTGTCCTGTCATTTATCCCTAATTCTTCAAGCTCACGGCTGCCTTTAGAAGTGAGGAACTTGATTATATCATAAGCAATTTTTGGCATATTCTCAAGATGTTTAGAAATAGTTTCAACAGCTTGTTGGGCTTTCTCCAAGAGGTCTTTTTGATTAAATACTATCTTAATATAGGGCTAAATATCCTTAATTGATTCAGTAATTTCTTCCCACAAAATTTCCCTTGCCAAACCCAATTTGATTCCAATGTAAGATTCTTTGAGTTCCCTCTGCAA
This sequence comes from Pinus taeda, assembly GCA_000404065.3. NCBI lineage: Eukaryota > Viridiplantae > Streptophyta > Pinopsida > Pinales > Pinaceae > Pinus > Pinus taeda. Next base: position 98,006 of record APFE030601426.1, on the reverse strand, counting down.
TGTTTCAATCTAACCTTTTGCTCTCTGTAACTCAACTTCATGTGAAGTGTCTGCAACTATTTTCGTATGTCGTAACTCCTTGATTTCATTCTTCAACTTCTTGATTTCTCTTATCTGAATAAACAGGTTCTGAACAGCGTTAGCAAGTTGTTTAGATCCTTTTGTTGCACCTGTATTTGATGTTGTGGATGAAGTAGAAACCCTCGTTACAGGAATTGCTGCAAGGGGTACTATATCCATTGGAGTTTGAGCTCTTTTCAAAGCTTCCTCTTTCTCCTTGACCAGTTTCTCCATCTGTTTTATTTGAAGATTCTATTTCATGATGAGCTTCACCGTGTGAGACTTCTGAATTTCAGTTTCTTCAATCTCTTTAGCAATCGTGTCCTCAAAAGATGGCAATTTGAGCTACTTCCTTAATGTTGAAAGCTCAACATTTTTCTTCTTCACAATTTCTTCTATAGCATTTATGTTGGAGGGATCATATCCCATCTTCAACACTAGATCTTCTAAAAGTTTGATCTTTGTGTCCTTTGCCAATGAGGAGACTTTCTCCAACTTGAGTTGTGACTGTGTGTTTGCTAAGGTAAACTGCAATTTCGACAAACTCATGGCAGTATGAGTTAAAGTAGATGTCATCTGTCCAATTTGTTTGTGCATCTCAACTTGATCAACTAGATGCACATATTGTACATTAAATTCAAAAGAAGTTTGCTTTTGATAATGTGCAGCAGTCTCCTAAGTTGTGGAATCTGAGCCTGGAGAAAATCCATCTACATTTTACCCTTCTCAGAGTCAAAGACTGAAAGAAGTCTAGCCTGAGAGCTGGAGGAATGTTTCCAGAACTATGTGTAGGTTTTCAACTTTAACTCTTCCTTCTTCTTTTTGAACTCACTAAAAACATGAAATATGTCCTCCTCCTTGTCCTTTAGAATGCTTCCACTGGTTTGAATTACCTGTTGTTCATGAGAAGTAGTGGAATGAGTTAGGGGTTGCTTAGACTAGCCACTAGACTATCTATAGAGCATAGTCTCTCCAAGTCCATCAAATGTGGTTTTCTGAGACTCATGTGTTGCACCAACAATCACAGAGATCCTAGGTCTTTTTTTCCTATGCACAATCCTAAAGCCTTGGCTTGATGCTTCAGTTGTAGGGGATGACTATTATTCCCTTGCTCTTTTAGTTGTCTTTTCCTGTGCAAGTGGAGTTTGCAGAATTGAAGTGGAAATTGCCTGCTCTTCAGCACCTTAGAGGGTGTTCTCTATCCACTCCAACTAATTTTTGTATTGTTCTATTTCTTGCCTCGCTGTGTGGTGATATGTTGTAAACTTGTTTTCCACCCTGAGTTTAGAAATCGCTCACATTGGGTCAGAAGACCTAGTGAAGCTGAGACCAAACTTCATTTCCTTTAGCAACCTATCTTCTTCTTCTCCTACTGCTTTGGTATTGCAGATGAATGGAAAAACCTCAGCTTTGATCTTGAATTAAGATTTCTTCTTTGCTGCCACAAAGTGTACTTCATCTGCATTTAACCTTTGCCTAATATATTCCAGTGCAAAGATTCTGATGGGGAGGTACTTGGGAGGTTTGTATGGTGGAAGCTCACAACCATAAACCCTTATTTCTGTACAGTTTTGTTAAAGATACCAATCTCCTATTGTGGCTTGGTCGACCTACTGCAATAATTTGACAATATCATCATCAATTCTTGGCACTGGAGTGCTGCTCATAAGGCTGATAGATGGATGAATAAACAATTCTATGAACAATTTATAGGTAAACTCTTCTTTCTCCTTCATTCCAATTGTAGTCCAAAAGATCGTTGATTGTTGGTTACCTTCCTCATCTAGCTTTTTTAAGGTAAACGCAAATTTGTCTCCTTGAAAATATATGAAAAGGTATACAAGTACTGAAGCATACTTGAATTCTTCTTCAGTGTTAAACTGGACAAATTGCTCATGTATGGCTTTAGCTAGGAATTCGCTGAAATTATAAATAACAGTGGGTTTGGAATCAGTAGAAAGATAGATAAGAAACCTAGGATGGCATCATTAACATATTGATCAGATTTATAACCAAGTAGATAGGACAAAATAATTTGCTTGGTTCTATCAGGGAACATGGATGAGTCATAAGGGGGTTTCCTTTAGGCAGAGAACTATCAATGGCTAGGAAAAGTTCAAGAGTTTGGGATCTTTTAGTAAAATCTAGTTTTTGGTAGGCTTCTATGAGGCTTTCATGGGAAAAAGGATGGGTTGGTGTAGTAGTAGGGGCCTGTAACATCTTTTCAATGGACTCAGCCTTGATTAAACATAGGATTTCTCCTATGGGTGAAATGACTGCTCTTTGGCTAAGATTATAGAATTCATGGAATTTCCTGACAAATTCAAGTGCTCTGTGTATCTGAGGGAAAATGTAGTGGGGAAGGAGGGAGTCCCAAAGTCCTATTTCATCAGTCTAATTAATTAATTGATCTTCCATCCAACAGTAAATTTCATATAAATCAAATTGAGAAGAAGTCTCAATGATTTTACAATCCCTGTCGACTGGGGGTATGGTGGAAGTCAACCTATGGATGTACAAGAGGATTTGGTATTTTTGCAGCTTCTTTTCCCTTAGGAGGCATTTTATCAAATGAATTTGTAGATTGAAAATGATAGAAATGGAAAAATTGGTATGAAACAAGGTGCTCACAGTAAAAATAGTATGATTTAAAAAAAGACAAGTGGACCTAGATGTCGACTTTCTTCTGAATAGGATAAAATAGTTGTTTAAGTGTCAGATTTTCTTTGAGATTTAAGGAGGCAAACTGTGAGTGATCAATTTGGTCACAGAAATGTACTGTGTAACCATTTTCATGCAGGAATAGGGATTTTAATGGAAAAAATGGAGCAGAGCTGTTGAATGAACGGTTAAATCTGCATTAATTATCCAAGGGGATTAATTAACGGTTCTTTGGGACATAAATTCGTGGGAGATGGTGAACTAAATGAACAACAGATAGGTGGTAGTTGATTGGATGGATAAATGACGTGGAGCGGGCGTGGATGATGACATGGAGCGCGGTAAATGGTCGCATGTAAACTGCATTCAGGAGTAGCTTGAGGTGGTAAGTCATTTTGGGATTTTAAATTCCGAAAGACTAAAATGAGGCTAACGATAAAGTTCGGACGACAGATGAGGGCCAAGGAGGGATGTGGGCCACAGGATCTTGGGGGAGCATGTGGGATGAAAAGTAAGGAATAATGGATTTAACATGTGAGACGGAAGTGATGGTGGGGTCATCATTTCAACGAATGTGACAGTTTGGTGTTATGGAAAATGAATGTTTGAAGTTAGGATATCGCAAAATACATTAGTACTTAGAATCCATAATTAGTTCAAAATGCAACATCGCATGTAAGAATTATCCAATATTACAACTTAGTGTAAAATCCTTGCATGCTCCAATTATTTCTCATATGTCTAGCTACCCTTTATACTCCTAGTATTTTCATTTATTCATCCAAGTGCATTTAGGCTAGCAACTCAATATTCCTTTTAATGACTAATCTACCTCTATCCCTTATTTCCAACATTCGTTCAGATTAAACTATTGAGCAAATTTTATTTGCGACCTATTGCTACCTATTGAAAAATATTTAAATCAAATCTAACCATGATTAAACTATACAATTGGATTAGATCAACTAGGTGTGCCATTTAAACAATCTGCACACAATCTTTATTTGCAAAAATAAAATTGACTAAGAGTAGTGGCGTTTGGATTTGCTATACTTTCAGAGTTTTTTTTTTTTTTTTGCTTTACTTTCTAACCTAACATTTTATTTTTGCCTCCATTTTTTAGGGCATCTATTCTAACATTTTATTTGATATGGACTTATTCATAAAATATCCCTAACATTTTTTATTTAATATTATTTTTGTCCATATCTTAACTTAACATTTTTTGAAATATATTTTCATTTTTTGACTAATTGATACCAACTTACCAAAACCAAAAAATGCTACAACATCGGCTCCAACTGGGGACTGCTTTCTTCTGTAGAATGCAGAGAACCTGCAGATCCATGTGCCTTCTCTCAGGCTATGGAGTCTTTGTTGTAAAAAATCACACTAAAATAAACTGGAGTTTTTACAATGATAGTAATGAAATCTACTTCAACTTCTCAGTACTTAATGTAATGTTTGAGAAACCTTCTGTTAACAGGGTAAGTGGAATATAGTCCCTCAAGATCTTGAAGCACAAAAGTATTGTTTCCCTTTACTTCAGTAATAGCTAAAAGTCCAAACCACAGGTTATCAAACTTGCCATGTTTTCCTTTATCTTCTCTTCTGGAATCCCATCTTAGAACTAAATCACCCTCCTTGAAGTTCCTTTCCCTGGTTCTTCTGTCAAACAGGCTCTTCATCTTATTCTGATACTTTTTCAATTTATATTGAACTTCATCTCTATTTTCATTTAGTTCAATAATCTGATTTATTCTCATTGAAAAATCATCAGGTTCATCAGTTGAACCCTGTAGGAATTTTAAAACAGGGAAGGCCAAGTTGGTAGGGAATATTGCATCTTTCCCATAGACTAGCTAAAAATGAGACTTTATTGTAGACCTCTTTGGAGTAATCATGTTTGCCCAGACTGCATAAATTAGATGAGAATCCCAGCTCTTTTTACGATCTGCTAAAGTCTTTTTTATTACCTCTACCAGAATTTTATTTGAGGATTCTACGAGACCATTACCTTGAGGTTAATAAGGAGCTGAATGATGTAACAAAATCTGATATTTCTGGAAAAATTCAATCATTTTAACAGTGGAAAATGTTGTTGCATTATCAGTAACAATTTGTGTTGGGCAACCAAACCTAGATCAGATATTTTCTTCAATGAATTTAATTACTACTAAATCAATAACATTTCTTACTGGAATCTCTTCCATGCATTTGGTAAAGTGTTCTATTGCAATGAGAATCCATCTATGCTGATTGCTTGAAGTAGGATGAATTTCTCCAATAAAATCTAGTCCCCATTGGAGAAAAGGTGTTGAGACTATTGTTGGGATTAGTGGAAGAGCTGATAGTTTTTGCTTACCAGCAAACGTTTGACAAGGGACACAACTTCTAACCTTTGCTCCTACTTGTAAGAATAGTGTGGGCCAATAAAATCCTGCCCTAAATATCTCATATGTTGTTTCTCTCCAGGCATAATGTCCTCCACAAAATCCTCTATGAAATTGATCAATAATTCCTTCAGTTTCTGATTTTGTCAAACATAATAATTGGATATTTACTAGGTCCTTCCAATAAATATTTTCATTTATGATACAATGTTTGACCGCCTTCAATTTGAGAGTTTTACATTGACTTTTGGAAAATGATGTTGGACATTCAAAATGAATCAAGAAACTTATAATATCTTGATACCAATTTGAAGAAAGAAATTTCTCATCAATGTGTAGAGATATGGCCTAATCTGAAGGTAGAGGTTCTTGTGGATTATTTTCTTCAAGATGGTGAGGAGGTTCTTGTGGATTCTTTTCATTCAAATTTTGGGAAGTTTCTTGTGGATTCTCCCCATCTGCCAGAATAGAAGGTTCTTGTGGATTCTTCTTATCTAAACTTTGAGAAGGTTATTGTGGATTCTCCCCTTGTATTTCCAAAACAGAGTTGATGCCAAGCACTTTACAGTTTGATTCAGCTAGAATCTTAGCTACTTGACCCTTTACTAGCTTTGTAGTTTTGATAGTTATATCAAACTCCAGTATTTGAGTGATCCATCTACCTCTCTTCCCATCAGTGTCAAGGTGGGTTATAACAATCTTGACAGTACTGTTAGGAACATAAGCAGTAATAGGTGAATGTAGGACATACATCTTGAATGATTCTAGGGCTTGTATTACGGCATAGGCTTTATTTTCAATTATGTCATACTTAAGCTTGGCATATCTCATAACCTTATTGAAAAAGGTTATAGGTTGGTCATGGGAATCTTCATTCTTTTGTAATAAAATAACAGCAAGGGTTGTTTCAGAGGCAAAGGAAAAGATACTGAATGGTTTGGTATAATCAGGGTTGGCCAAGGTTGGAGCCTTAGAGATAGCATTCTTGATTTGGTAAAATGCATACCTAGAAGAGACAGTCCATTTAACTTCATGATCCTTTCAGAGCATATTAGTTATGTCTTTCAAAATTTTATCATAATTTGGGATGAACCTCCTTAAAACATTAATATTACCTAGAAAAGCTTGGATATCCTTCTTGTTTCTAGGTAATGACATTGTTTTTATTGCAGAAACATGTTTGGGATCAATCACCACTCCTTTTGAAATTATATGGCCTAGTAGCTTTCCTTCTTTGATAGCAAAAAAAGACTTTTTAGGTTTGAGGGATATTCCAAATTTCCTACACCTATCAAAAACCTTCATCAAGTGCTTTATATGTTTCTGATCAGAATTAGAAAAAATAGTTATGTCATCAACATAAATGACAACAAATTTGTTTATCTTACCCACAAAAGCTATATCCATATCTCTTTGAAATGTTTCTCCAACATTGGATAAGCCAAAAGGCATTCTAGAATACATAAATGTACCCCAGGGTGTAGTAAAAGTTGTCTTCTCTCTGTCTTCTAGATCAACATTTATCTAATTGTAACCTGAAAAACCATTAAGAATAGAAAGTCTTTGTGCTCCTAAAACCATTTGAAGTAATTGATCCATTTTGGGTAAATGGTAATTATCCTTTAATGATGCTTTGTTCAAATTTCTAAAGTCCACACAAAGTCTGATTTCTCCATTCTTCTTTCTGACAGGAACTAAATTAGCAACCCAATTAGAATATCTAAGATGGAGGATAATTTGGGCATCTATAATTTTCTTAATTTCCTTTTCTACATTTGGCAGAAGTGTTGGATTAATCCTCCTAAGTTTCTGTTAACAAGTTTTCGCTTCTAGTTTTAAAGGAATCTTATGTTGAATTAATGATGTATCATAAGTTCTTAGATCAGCATAGTTCCATGCAAAAACATCCTTGTATTTTTCAAATATCTTAAGGTATTCATCTTTAATTTTGGGATCTAAGGATGTACAGATTTTGAGACTCCTAATGTCATCATTTACTCCAATATTTACTTCCTCTATGTCATCTTGTGGAGATATTGACTATGGGTTTATGTGGACATCATTTTGACCAAATAATTTTTCTAAAGGAATGAGTCCTTTGGGAATAAAATTATTAGATAGTTGAATGATATCATGATTGAAATTTTTGAGTTGAAATCTGAATTATCATTTTCATTTGAATTATCAATTGTTTCTGTTGTATTTTCATCAATTTGTAGAACTGAAAATTCATCTATAACCTGCAAAAAATATTTTAACTTCTCATCATCTTCAAATATCTGCCAGTAGTTTAGGTTATCTAGGATGGATGGCCTGTATTTGATTGAGCACATTATTTTGATCGGGGATTTTAAATGAACTAGCATAAATAGCTAGGGAATCTAGATGAATATTCTGATCTCTTGGGATATAAGTAAAATTAAAAGCATTGAAGAAATTTTCAACCGAATCCCAAACCTCATTTCGATAGAATTTAAGCCTAGGATGTTCTGTCTGGAAAAGATTTCTTATTTATTTAACAATGAGCTCTGAGTCAGTGAAAACACTCAAATTTCGAACCTTTAAGCTCTTGGCTAACTGCAGTCCTAAAAGGAAAGCTTCATATTTAGCCATGTTATTTGTAACTTCAAAATAAAGTTTGCATGATTGTCTAATATTTTATTTTTCTGATGAGATTAAAACTACCCCAGCTCTTGCCCCATCTTTTGTACAAGAACCATCAAAGGATAGCTTCCAGAAAAGAGTTTGATTTGGTACATGTCTTTCAATTACATCTTCAATTTTTGCTTGAGTTTCATGTGTTTGGTTTGAAGAAAGTTCGAAACAACCAAAATCTTGATCAATTGCATATATGGGATGGTTTCTTGGTTGATCTGTTTTGAAAACAATGTGCACAAATCTAACCTCTCTATATAGCCTTAGTTGCTCTCCCCCATAAACTAGAATAGTGGCATAAAACATGTCCATCTAAAGAGTTCCCCCTAATTTGGCATAGCAAGACCTTGTAAGGAGCATTCCAAATTTGGGAGGGATATATGTGCAACTATATCTAACACTACACTCTTTACGGGAATTTGGGTGAGTATGTGTTAGGTCCCTATACTACTAGTGTAACCCCTTATTTTTATTAGTACAACCCCCTTATTATATTGTTGTTCACATGTAGTCCCCATATTGTTATTATTGTTCCCCATAGAAGCCCACTATTGTTATTATTGTGTCCTTACATTAATTGTTATGTCGGCTCTAATTATATTATGACCCCTTGGACTCCTATATATAGAAAGGAGGTCTTGTCATTTGTATCATCCAAGAATTGTTCATTTGTGTAATGTAAAGGAGGTTTCCCCCTTAAAGAGGCTTATTTCTAAGGCATTGATCTATTTTTTCTATCTTTTTGTGAGTTGGTTTCATCACATTTGGTATCATAGCTTTGGATTCTAGGGTTTCACTGCTCCAAACAGGTCATCGTGGAATTTTCACTATAACTTTTTTTTGGTGATGTTTCAGAAGCTAAAAAACAAACCCAATTGAGAAGAAATCTCGCTGAACCTCGAGTCCAAATTTCAGATCTTGTCTCGCTATATTTTAGGATATATGATCTGAGGAAGTTAGTGTTTTTGCAAGCTCCAGAATTTCATCTAAACAAGTCATTGTGGAATTTTCGCTACGAAGTTTTAGAACCTAAATAAAACCCATTTGAGAAGAAATATGTATGAACCCTAGGTCTGAATTTTAGATCTTTTCTCGCTATATTTTCGGATATATGATCTAAGGAATTTAGGGTTTTTGCAGACTCCTGAATTACATCCTAAACAAGTGACCTTGGGAAAATTGTCATAACATTCTCTCTGAGCATCAGATTGAAATTTTGTAAGAAGTTATAGAAAGAAAACAAACTGTATTTTGTTTGGGTATAATTTTTAGAACCTAAGGTTGAAACAGTGACATGTGGCACATCATACAAGTTCACTCTACTGAACTAGTCTATAATTAGGTCATCACGGGAGATTAGGAATAGATCTTTCTTCATGAATCCAATTGTGATCAGACTTGCGGAGTTAGAAAGAGGACTCAGAGGGATATTACAGATCGAAATTTCAGAACTTAAAGATCTGAAAGTCCAGAGTTACAATCGTTTCAAGATCGAGCTCCTAAAATCAAGAAAAAGTGAGATGAGGAAGTTTGATGGAAAGGATCTGGTAAATTGGATACTACAGATGGAGAAATATTTTGATCTGCATGGTGTACCACTATTAAAAAATATACGTATTGCATCTAATTATTTAGAGCCGAATCAATTTTTATGGTATAAAGGGCTTTGTTCTCGTAAACCACTTTCCACATGGTCAATTTTCATGGAGGAAATAATAGCAGATTATGTGGATACAAAGAGAAACACCTTCTTTAGCCAATTAATAAATCTCAAACAAAAGGGTTCAATGGCAGAACACATTGAGGACTTCCAAAAATTGAAAGTAAGGGTAAATGATATTCCATAGAAGAAAGTGGTGGATGTCTTCATAGGGACTTTAAAGGATAACATTCAACACGAGGTTCGTCTTTGGGAACCTGATTCATTGGAAAAGGAATTCAAGTGGCAAGAAAAATTGAAAACAAAATTATGGAAACAAGGAATCCCACCATTCACGACTATAATTATGGAATTGTTTTTTCTCCTAGCCTTCCATAACCTACAAGGTTTACACCACAACAATTGGAAGAAAAAAAAAAAGGGCTTTGTTACAATTGTGATAGCAAATATACTAAAGGTCATAAGTGTGCTAAGAAGAAATTATTTTACATAGATTATGAAGAGGAGGAAGAAAAGGATCAAGAAACATCAAAAGAAGAGGATATACACTAGGAACCCACCCCAGAGAAAGAAGAAATTTATCTGACCATATCTTATAAAGCATTGGAAAGAATTACTACTCCTCAAACTCTCAAGATAGAAGGACATATCAAGAAGAAAAAGGTTCAAGAAGTGAAAGATCACATCGAGAAAGAAGAAATGAATCTGACCATATCTTGTAATGCATTGGCCAGAATTAGCACTCCTCAAACTATCAATATAGAAGGACATATCAAGAAGAAAAATGTTCAAGAATTGAAAGATCACATCCAGCATCAAGAAATGAATCTGACCATTCTTGTAATGCATTGGAAGAAATTACCACTCCTCAAACTATCAAGATAGAAGGACATATCAAGAAGAAAAAGGTAATAGTATTGATTGATTCGGGCAGTACCCATAATTTTATTCATTATAAGATATCCAAGGAATTGAATTGCTTCCTATATCCAGCACCAGAGTGTCAAGTGATGGTTGCAAGTGGAGGAACCATAAATTGCTCTGGAAAGTGCCAAAATATCAAGCTATCAACGGGATAATATGTATTGAATAGCCCAATGCTTTCCATTCCAGTGGATGGTGCTGATGTTTTACTAGGAGTACAATGGCTACAATCTTTGGGTACGGTAGCTTTTAATTTTCAAGAACATTTCTTGAAACTTTTTTGGGAAGGAAAGGAAGTTGAATTTAGGGGTATCGAAGGGAAACCTAGAAAGATAATCAATTCTAATAGTATGATAAAGATTCTAAATAAAGAACAATGGGGTGTAATTTCACAATTATGTTCACTAGAGGATCCCACATCGAAATCATGTATTTATCCAGATCTCCAAAACATTTTGGACAATCATTCCAAGGTATTTGAGACTCCAAAATGCCTCCCACCTATTTGTGATCATGATCATGCTATTCATTTGATTCTAGGAAGTGTTCCTCCAAACATCAGGCCTTACAGAAATCCATATGCCCAAATGATTGGGAACTCATTCAAAAGTTGCAGAAGATCCTAGTTCCAACAGTATTGCGAGAACTTGACAAGGAAGGAAAAATCATATTGGAACTTGAAGCAATCACAGAATCAAGAAATTGACAACTACGAAATAGATCAATTTCAGAGTATCTCATCAAGTGGAAGAACTTACCCGCTAAAGATTCCATATGGGAGGACAAGAATTTTTACAGAGGCATCAAGAACTACTCAAGCGTTGAGGACAACACTTTTTGAAGGAGGGGGGCATGTTAGTTCCCTATACTACTAATGTAACCCTTTATTGTTATTAGTACAACCCCCTCATTATATTGTTGTGCCCATGTAATCCCCATATTGTTATTATTGTGCCCCATAGAAGCCCACTATTTTTATTATTGTGCCCTTACATTATTATTGTTATGCCAGCTCTGATTATATTATGACCCCTTAGACTCCTATATATAGAACGGAGGTCTTGTCATTTGTATCATCCAAGAATTATTCATTTGTGTAATTTAAAGGAGGTTGCCCCCTCAAAGAGGCTTATTTCTAAGACGTTCATCTAACTTTTCTATCTTTTTGTGAGCTCGTTTCATAACATTTGGTATCAGATCTTTAGATTCTAGGGTTTCACTGCTCCAAACAGGTCATTGTGAAATTTTTGCTAAAACTTGTTTTTGGCGACGTTTCAGAAGCTAAAAAACAAACCCATTTGAGAAGAAATCTCGCTGCACCTCGGGTCCAAATTTAGTCTCGCTATATTTTAGGATATATGATGTGAGGAAGTTAGGGTTTTTGCAAGCTCTAGAATTTCATCTAAACAGGTCATCGTGGAATTTCCACTATAACTTTTTCGCTACAAAGTTTCAAAACCTAAAAAAAAACAATTTGAGAAGAAATTTTTGTGAACCTCGGGTCTGAATTTCAAATCTTGTATCGCTATATTTTTTGGTATATGAACTGAGGAATTTAGGGTTTTGCAGTCTCCCGAATTACATCCTAAACAAGTAAGGATCCTTTCAACATTAAATGCAGTTAAAACAGTTTTTTCAATTTGAGTAGTATCAGTTGACTAATTTAATGGCCGAATAATAGTTGTTTGAGCTTCAGCATCTTTGGTACAAGGTTCAATTGTTGGAGGTTCCTTAGGGGGTCTTCCAGGTGTGGGCCTAATATCATATCTTTTGTTTAGTTCTGCAATTAGGAATTCAGAAAATGCATGGTATTTGGAAGCATGTGAAGAATCTTGATCTTGTTGAACCTGCTTTTGGTGTGGGAGAGGAATAATAGCAATATGACCCAAAGAGGTATCCATATTATTAATACCTTTATTTATGGTCGTAGTGTTGTCATCAGGTTGTTGATCATCTATCAATAAAGGAGTTGGAACCTGTTGATCATTACTAGGCCTTTGAAGAATTTGAAATGGTGGATTTCTTTTGTATTGGCCTTGATTTTGATTTTGGGGTCGAGTGACCATTTGTTGAACTATCCTAGGTTAAGTTTCAATCTTGGAAATTCTATTGGACAGATTTCTAAGAAGTGAAGTTATTTCATCTATTTTAGAGTCTTTAGTTTTAGTCTTAGAGGAAGTTGAGGCCTCTTGACTTGATTTAAGTTTTCTTTGGGATTTTTCCTCTTTAGCTTTCAAAGTGGTTGAATTAGACCTATTTTCTTCCACCTCTGTAGCATTAGTTTGCATGTCTTCAAGAGTCCTTGAAGTCCTTTCCCTTAACATCACAACAAAATCATCTTCAAAAGCTTTTGAAAACCTAGATTTAGATGTTGTTGCAAGTGGTTTGCAATCACAGGGCATCTTATGATAAAGTTTTTTGAACCTTTTGATAAAATCAGAGGCAGGTTCGCCAAAGTTTCTTTTAAGTTCTTCAAACTCAATCAAAAAGTAAAGAGCAACTTTCTTTACTCCCCATTGGTTTTTTAATATATTTGTTAATTCTTCCCAATTTCTAATGGAATTGCAGGTAACTGCGTAAACCAAGTCCTCACATTTCCCTCAAGAGACTGAAAAAATAACCTCATGTAAACATTTTCTTGTTCTATATTCATGTTATCTACAAAGTCTAGAAAGGCTTGAAAGTGATCCTCAACTGAGGGACCTGTTTCTCCATTATATCTAGGAAGGTGCTTTAAATATCCATTAGGGAAAGCATCAAGGATTGGAGGTAAAACTAAAGTTGTATATCTTGCCTATACAATGGATTGAAATGCCATAGTAGAGGATGATGAATGAGATGTTTGTGAAGATGATGATAAGGAAGAGGGAGATGGTGAAAGAGGGGGAGAATTAGTATGTGGGGGTGAAGAAGGAGGAGATAAAGAAGGTGGAGTTAAATAAGGTGGAGACTTCTTGAATGATTTTAAAGGTGTTTTAATCACCAACTTGTGGACCTAAGAATGAATATCCTCTTCAGTTTGAAAGAGCGGATTTGAATATATAGCAAAGGACTCTTCAAGTTGTTCAAAAGTAAAAGATTCTGGTGGTTCAGAAGTGGAATGAAATGAACAATTTGTGGGGGATATAAAATATGTAGGTTTGTATTCAGGTAGATGAACACCCAGGTCAGACTCAGATTTAGGTGATCCTGGTGGAAGTGGGGGTTCTGGATGAGATTCAAGTGAATGAATAAGGAAAGCTGATTTGAAATCAACTCCCCTGTCTAGGAGTTCAGTAACCCTAGGTGATAGGTGAGTATACTTTGGATTGGATGGAATGTTACTATAGGGATCAAATTGTAATATATCTTCAAACTGCAAGGCTAAAGTAGAAGAAGATGGTTTAGGTCTTCTTCTAGAACCTGCCTTTCTCACAAGTCTTTCTGGATCTGATAAAGGACTAATTGTGTCAGATTCAGAATAGGATCTAGTGTGCTTAGAAGGTGCCAGTTTGATACAGTGGAGTCGCCAGGTGAAAGATTTTGACCTATCTAGACATTTAATCACCTTAAAGCAATAGGAATAATATCGTTGACCCAGGAAAAATTAATGAAATTTGAATCCTCGGCAACGGCGCCAGATTGATGTTGTATCTCTTAGATGATAATGGTCAGCTACGATGCCAGGGCATCTAGGATAATTGTTTTGGGGGTTTTGTTTTAATTTGGAGGACCAATGTAGGAAACAAATTTAAAATTGTGAGGCCTAACCCTTTGAATAATATTAATATCAAAATAGAGGGCTGCTATTGAAATTCACACAGTAATATAGCTTGCATAGTGGTGAGCAGAAATAGAGAGGTGGTATGAATATCACAATATTCAAATTAAAGATTAAATAATCATAAGTAAGAAAACCTTTAAACTATGTTCAGAAGGTTTAACAAAATATGCTTAAGCTTACAACGGATGTTGATGATATTATGATTTAGAGGGAAGTAATAAAACAAACAGTTTATGTAATTCATTCTCTTTATAAATGGTCACTTCAGGAGCTTATAAGAATAACTAAAACACAATTACTCCTACCTAGTTATCTTTGTAAAACATAAGAACATGAAGAAAACACTGTGAAATAAAACTAGAAAAACTTACAGAAAAACGAAACTGTGTGAATCAGAATTCAGAATCCAATTGCTTTTGTATTAATGATTTTGAAAAGTCTAATACATTCAATTCTTGAAATGCTTATTCAAGGGTGCAACACTTAATAACTCATGAAAGAGAGTTATTTATACAATATGAGAACTAAGAAAATATCTTAAACTATTTTACAAAAATAGATAATTACAAAATCAGGAATATAAACTGTTATCCGATGTGGCACTATTTTGGTGTTGAGTTGTTTTATGACTGTTGCTGCAAAAATTGAAAACTATTGAGCTTGTGATGATTGTTCTTCTAAAGGCTGAATGTTGTTTGATCACCCTCTGGTCAAGTAAATCAGTTAATACTTCCCAGTGCTTCTTATCTAGGATAGATATCTTGGTTAACCTTTTGTAAATTTCATCCATATCTGTATACTTTGTGAAAGTGGGTTTTACTGGAAATGTATGCCTAATCTCATCTAAAATTAATAAGGTATCCCTAAGTGCATTTAGCACCTCTTATGTTTGCACATTTGAACTGGAAATTGCCTTCTCTTCAGCTTCTTGGAGGGTGTTATTTATCCACTCCAACTAATTTTTGTATTGTTCTATTTCTAGCCTCGTTGTGTGGTGATATGATGTAAACTTGTTTTCCACCTGAGTTTAGAAATCACTCCCATTGGGTCATAAGACCAAGTGAAACTGAGACCAAACTTCATTTCCTTTAGCAACCTATCTACTTCTTCTCTTATTGCTTTGGTATTGCAGATGAATAGACCAACCTGAACTTTGAGCTTGAATTGAGATTTCTTCTTTACTGCCACAAAGTGTACTTCATCTGCATTTAACCTTTGCCTAATATATTCCAGTGCAAAGGTTCTAATGGGGAGGTACTTGGGAGTTTGTATGGTGGAAGCTCACAACCATAAACCTTGATTTCTGTGTAGTTTTGGTAAATATACCAATCTCTTGTTGTGGCTTGGTCGACCAGCTACAATACTTTGACAATCTCATCACTTATTCTTGGTACTAGAGTGTTGCTCATAACACTGATAGTTGGATGAATAAACAATTTTATGAACTATTTATAGGTAAACTCTTCTTTCTCCTTCATTCCCATTGTAGTCGAAAAGATCATTGATTGTTGGTTTCCTTCCTCATCGAGCTTCTATAAGGTAAATGGAAATTTTTCTCCCTAAAAATATATGAAAAGGTATAAAAGTACTGAAGCATACTTGAATGCTTATTTAGTGTTAAACTGGACAAATTTCTCATGTATGGCTTTAGTTAGGAATTGGCTAAAATTATAAATAATAGTGGGTTTGGAATCAGCAGAAAAGATAGATAAGAACCTAGGATGTCATCATTAACATATTGATTAGAGTTATAACCAAGAATATAGGACAAAATAGTGGTGATTTTCTTGGTTCTATCAAGGAACATGGATGAGTCATAAGGAGGGTCTCTTTTAGGCAGAGGACTATCAATGGCTAGGAAAAGTTCAAGAGTCTAGGATCTTTGAGTAAAATCTAGTTTCTAATAGTCTTCTATCAGGCTTTCATGGGAAAAATGATGGGTTGGTGTAGTATTAGGGGCCTGCAACATCTTTTCAATGGACTCAACATTGATTAAATTGATGATTTCTCCTGTCGATGAAATGATTGCTTTTGGTTGGGATCATAGGATTCATGGCATTTCCTGACAAATTCAGGGGATTTTTGTATCTGAGGGAAAATTTAGTGGGGAAGGAGGGAGTCCCAAAGTCCTATTTCATCAGTCTAATCAATTAATTGATCTTCCATCCAGTAGTAAATTTCATATAAATCAAATTGAGAAGAAGTCTCAATGATTTTACAGTCCCTATTGAAGAGGGGGGTATGGTGGAAGTCAACCTGTGGATGTACAAGAGGAATTGGTATTTCTGCAACTTCTTTTCCCTTAGGAGGCATTTTATCAAATGAATTTGTAGACCGAAAATGATAGAAATGGAAAAATTGGTCTGAAACAGGGTGCGCACAGTAAAAATAGTATGACTGAAAAAGAGACAAGTGGACCAGGACGTTAGCTTTCTTCTAAACAGGATAAAATAGCTGCTTAAGTGTCGGATCATCTTTGAGGTGTAAGGAGGCAAACTGTGAGTGATCAATTTGGTCACAGAAATGTACTGTGTAACTATTTTCATGCAGGAACAGGGCTTTTAATGGAAAAATTGGAGTGGAGTTGTTAAATGAACGGTTAAATATTCATTAATTATCCAATAGGATTAATTAACGGGTCTTTGGGACATAAATTCATGGGAGATGGTGAATTGAATGAACAACGGATAGGCGGCAGTTGATTGGATGGAGAAATGATGTGGAGCAGACGTGGATGGCGACATGGAGCGGCGGTCAATGATCACATGTAAAACACGTTTGGGAGTAGCTTGAGGTGGTAAGTCATTTTGGGATTTTAAGTCCCGAAAGACTAAATTGAGGCTAAAGTGGTTTAAGGTGGCGGTTTCAAAAACTTCCCACTTCGGACCCCTCACCTCGTTGATAAAGTTCGGACGGCAGATGAGGGTCGAGGAGGAATGTGGGCCACAGGATCTTAGGGGAGCATGCGGGATGAAAAGTAAGGTGGAAGGGATTTAACATGTTAGGCAGAAGTGATGGTGGGGTCACGATTTCAACGGGTGTGATAGTTTGATGTTATGGAAAATGAATTCTTGAAGTTAGGATATCGCAAAATACATGGTACTTAGAATCCATAATTAATTCAAAATGCAACATCGCTTGTAAGAATTATCCAATGTTACAACTTAGGGTAAAATCCTTGCATGCTCCAATTATTTCTCATATGTCTAGCTACCCTTTATACTCCTAGTATTTTCATTTATTCATCCAAGTGCATTTAGGCTAGAAACTCAATATTTCATTTTAATGACTAATCTACCTCTATCCCTTATTTCCTCCATTGGCTCAGATTAAACTATTGAGCCAATTTTATTTTCTATCTATTGCTACCTATTGACAAAAATTTAAATCAAATCCAATCATGATTAAATTGTACAATTGGATTAGATGAACTACGTGTGGCATTTAAACAATCTACACACAACCTTTATTTGCAAAAATAAAATTGACTAAGAGTAGTGGCATTTGGATTTGCAATACTTTCAAAGATTATTATTTTTCTCTTTTCTTTCTAACCTAACATTTTATTTTTGACTCCATTTTTTAGGGCATCTATTATAACATTTTATATGATATGGACTTATTCATAAAATATCCCTAACATTCTTTATTTAATATTCTTTTTGTTCATATCCTAACTTAATATTTTTTGAAATATATTTTCATTTTTTTACTAATTGATACTAACTTACCAAAACCAAAAAAATGCTACAACAAGGATAAAAACATCCTTGCTCCACGCTGCAAATACAGTCAATACCGAATAATAAAGTGCTCAATACATAGCGACACAACAACATGTACTTACCACTTCGTCACACCTCTTTCACAAACACAACCTTGTGCAATGATACCAAAAATTGGTGCACTGATCTAACCATAGGTTTGTAAATTAATAAAATTAATACACATTAAAATTGAAAATCAAATGCAATAGGCATTGACACAAAAACTCAGAAATGATTCATTAATAAATAAAAATAATTATAGGAGGAGTATTGGCCTCATGCTTGGCCTTCAATCCTCTCACTCACTCACACACTTCTACATCTGACATACCTCATAGGATCACCTCAATTTATACAAATGGATTAGAACCCAAGTAGGTTCTAGATCCCTTAAAAAACTCCAACAATATCTCTCTTGATCGCTAAAATCTCTCATCCAAATCCTTATCCCTAGATAAGAGCTAACCAATCCATAATCCTCCCAAACTTTCAACAATACTCTCAAATCTTCTCCTACTTACAATAATAATCATTCTCTCTTAAAAACTATAGGAAAATACAATAAATAATTAAATCATAGTTAACTTCTCTAATAAACAACTTATGCAGGTTAGATGCTCCTGCATCACATTTCCATCCATGGCCTTCACCTAGACTTACGACTGTTAGTCCTGGTCTAATGCATGACACATGAAATAGAAAAACACAACTGTCACTCCTTTGTAGTGAGGCATGGTCTAATCCAAGCTCCCTCTTGATCAGGGAACTGTTAAAGCTCCCTCTTATCTAGGGACTCTTCTATACATCAACAACTTCTTCTTCGTGGGTCCTTCAACTGCTAGATCAACATTTATCCTTCATATAATGAAATTTAGTTGGGATTATTTCTTGTAGGGAAACATTAATCTATCACTCTCCTCCTTAATTCGTCATGCAATTCCTTTTTTCATCGAAAGTGGCCTTCTTCATATTTGGAACCTTTGTCATATGAATACTTATTTCTCATCATGCTTCTTTGTTAGGTCCCTATGCTACTAGTGTAACCCCTTATTGTTATTAGTACAACCCCCTTATTATATTTTTTTGCCCAGGTAGTCCCCATATTGTTATTATTGTGCGCCATAGAATCCTACTATTGTTATTATTATGCCCTTACATTATTATTGTTATGTCAACTCTGATTATATTATGACCCCGTAGACTCCTATATATAGAAAGAAGGTCTTGTCATTTGTATCATCCAAGAATTGTTCATCTGTGTAATGTAAAAGAGGTTGCCCCCTTGAAGAGGCTGATTTCTAAGGTGCTTATCTTTCTTTTCTATCTTTTTGTGAGCTAGTTTCATAACATTTGGTATAAGAGTTTTGGATTATAGGGTTTCGCTGCTCCAAACAAGTCATTATGTAATTTTCACTATAAAATATTTTCCACGACATTTCAGAATATAAAAACAAAACCATTTGTGATGGCATCTTGCTGAACCTCAAGTCTGAATTTCAGATCTTGTATCGCTATATTTTGGGAGATATGCTTTGAGGAAGTTAAGGTTTTTGTAAGCTCCAGAATTCCATCTCAAATAGGCCATCGTGGAATTTTCTCTATAAATTTTTTTTACAAAGTTTCAGAATTGGAAATTAAAACCCATTTGAGAATAAGATTTGGTGAAGCTTGGGCCCGAATTTCAAATCTTGTTTTGTTACATTTTTGGAGATACAATCCAAGACATTTAGGGTTTTGGCAGGCTCCCGAATTACATCCCAAATAAGTGACCTTGGGAAAATTGTCATAACTTTCCCTTTGAGCATTAGATTTAAATTCCTTAAGAATTTACAAAAATAGGATGAACTGTAGTTTTCTTAGTATCAAGTTTGGGTCCTAAGGTTGAAACAGTGACATGTGGCACTTCATACAAGTTCGCTCTACTGAACCAATCTATAATCAGGTCATCGTGGGAGATTCGACATAACTCTTCCTTGCAGAATCCAATCTTAATCAGACTTACAGGGTTAGAAAGAGGACTTAGAGGGCTACTGTAGGATGAAATTTTAGAAATTGGAGATCTGAAATTACAGATTTACAGGCATTCAAGATCGAGCTCCTAAAATCAAGAAAATGCAATATGAGGAAGTTTGATGGCAAGGATCCGTTAAATTGGATACTACAGATGGAGCAATATTTTGATCTACATGAGGTGCAACTGTTAAAAAAGGTATGTACTACATCTTTATATTTAGAAATGAATCTATTTTTATGGTATGAAGGGCTTTGTTCTCGTAAACCACTTGTCACGTGGTCAATTTTCACTGAGGAAATGATAGCACATTATGAGGATACAAAGAGAAACACCTTCTTTAGATAATTGATAAATCTCAAACAAAAGGGTTCAATGGCAGACACATTGAGGAATTTCAAAAATTGAATATAAGGGTAAATGATATTCCAGAGAAGAAAATGATTGATGTCTTCATAGGGACTTTAAAGGATAAAATTCAACATGAGGTTCATCTTTGGGAACCTGATTCATTGGAGAAGGCATTCATGTTGGCAAGAAAAATTGAAAGCGAAATTATGGAAACAAGGAACCCCACCACTCATGACTATAATTATGGAAGAGTTTTTTCTCTTAGCCTTCCACAACCTACAAGGTTTACACCACAACAATTGGAATAAAAAGGAGAAAAAGGGTTTTGTTACAATTGTGATAGCAAATAAACTAAAGGTCATAAATGTGCTGAGAAGAAATTATTTTGCATAGATTATGAAGAGGAGGAATAAAGGGATCAAGAAACATAAAAATAATAGGATATACACCAGGAACCAACCCCAAATAAAGAAAAAATGAATCCAACTATATCTTATAAAGCATTGGAAAGAATTACCACTCCTCAAACTCTCAAGATAGAAGGACATATCAAGAAGAAAAAGGTTCAAGAAGTGAAAGATCACATCGAGCATCAAGAAATGCATCTGACCATATCTTGTAATGCAATGCATTGGCTGGAATTACCACTCCTCAAACTATCAAGATAGAAGGACATATCAAGAAGAAAAATGTTCAAGAAGTGAAAGATCACATCGAGCATCAAGAAATGCATCTGACCATATCTTGTAATGCATTGGAAGAAATTATCACTCCTTAAACTCTTAAGTTAGAAGGATATATCAAGAAGAAAAAGATTCAAGTAGTGAAAGATCACATCGAGCATCAACAACTAGTTCTCCAACTTTTAAAGGATAACGCTACTTTGGTGCAGAATCGAATCAAACAACAAGTAGATCAACATCACAGTGAAAGAAGTTTTGATGTAGGCGATTGGGTATTTTTACGGATACATCTCAAGCAAGCTATTTATGAGAAGGATATGTTGGCAATACTACATGCACTTAAGAAATGACGACCTTACCTAAAGGGAAGACACTTCAAGGTCAAAATGGATCACGATATTCTTAAATACTTTTTAGAACAAAGATTATCTTCAAAATAACAGAAAAAATGGGTCACAAATATGTTGAGTTATGACTTTGAAAGCATCTACAAAAAAGCGAAGAAAAATGTTGTTGCAGATGCACTCTCAAGAAAGGATGAGGATGTGGAAGAATTATTTTGTGCTATTTCTATTATCCAACTAGATTCAATAAACAAAAAAGGGATGAATGCAAGAAGGACGAAGAAGTGTGGCCACTCATTCAAAAGTTACAGAAGATCCCAGTTCAAACAATATTGCCAGAATTTAACGAGGAAGGAAAAATCATATTGAAACCTAGAGCAATCATAGAAACAAGAACCCGATAGCTACGAAATCAATCAATTTCAGAGTATCTCATGAAGTGGAAGATTCCACATGGGAGGACAAGAATTTTATACAAAAGCATCAAGAACTACTCAAACGTTGAGGACAACACTTTTGGAAGGAGAGGGGCATGTTAGGTCCCTATACTATTAGTGTAACCCTTTATTGTTATTAGCACAACCCCCTTATTATATTGTTGTGCCCATGTAGTCCCCATAATGTTATTATTGTGCCCCATAAAATCCCACTATTGTTATTATTGTGCCCTTACATTATTATTGTTATGTCGGCTCTGATTATATTATGACCCCTTAGAATCCTATATATAAAAAGGAGGCCTTGTCATTTGTATCATCCAAGAATTGTTCATTTGTGTAATGTAAAGGAGGTTGCCCCCTCGAAGAGGTTGTTTTCTAAAGCGTTTATCTTTATTTTCTATCTTTTTGTGAGTTGGTTTCATAACATTCTTCCATTCATCACATGAATGCTAGTTGTAATCGTAAGTAGCCCTGCATGAACTTATCCAGATATTATTTAAGAAATCAAAATATATCATTAAATCAAATCATACCTTAGTAGGTGGCTCTTTAGCATGACATCTTTCTGTAGGTATCAACATCCTACATTCATGTTGACACATCTCCAAATATATTCATTGTCAAAGGTCTCCATATTTTCCAACTTTCATGAGAGTCTTCATATCTTTCTAAGAGATTTCTTAGTCAAATCTTCTTGGTCCTTTTGATGTTGATTTCCTTCATCACGCTTGCATATCTCACGATCTCTTCCTTCCTCACACATTCCTTTCCGAGGAGCTTTCAGTCAAACTTTCTTAGTTGTAGTCAACCACCTCATACTTTATATGAGGACATATTATGTTGATTTCATCTAGTGTGACTTCAATCTCTTGGGTATATTATATTAATAATCCCTTCACTTTATAATATTAATATTAGTGTTTATAGTTTTAATGTTTATGATCATAGAATATATAATACTAATCATATGGTTTATAATCCCTTGTGTTTATAATATTAATCCAAAAGTTTATAATCTTTGAGTTTATTAATCCCTTGAGTTTATAATATGATTAATCCTTTGGGTTTATACTAATAATCTCTTAGTTTTATAATATTAGTAATTTCTTGGGTTTATAATATTAATCCCTTGGACGTATAATAATATATTACGGTTTATAATAGTATTATTAGGCTTAATATATTAATCTTGCAATTTATAAAATTAATTATAGGTTTGATATTAATCGCTTACATTTATAACGCCTTGGGATTATAATATTAATCTTAGAGTTTCATATTAATCCTAGGGTTTATAATATTAATATTAGGGTTTAATATTAATCCCTTGGGTTTATAATATTAATCTCTTGGGTTTATAATATTATTAATCCCTTGAGTTTATAATATTAATCCTAAGGGTGGACATGACAATGATGTAGCTTCACCAATATTGAACTTACAAAAAAAAATTAATCCAAGGGTTTATAATATTAATTCTTGTTAGGATATTCCGACACATAGGAATAGTTAAGTATAACTTGGTCTAGTATAGAGTTAGGTAAAGTGTGTTTCTTTACTATGTACATCTGTAACTTACAATCCGACGATCATGATATGTAGTGATCCGACGGTTCATTCTCTCCTTGGTATTACCGACACTTGATCCGTGGCTTAACATCTGATTGGTCCATGAATTCTATTTAAAGTGCATTGAGGGTCATTTGTAGGTTAACCGTTCATGAGAGAAGCTTATGTAAATTTTCATTCTTTTATTAATAAATTGCCTGAAGTGGCCGCATTGGCTCAGGTCGTGGACTGTTTCCCTCTTTGAGGGTTTTAACCACATCAAAATACTGTTGTATTGATCTATGATCTGTTTGTGAGCGGTGTCCTTTGGTGTTCTGTCTGAGGAACTTACTCTATAAATTCCTACATGGTATCAGAGCTATTTGAGGGTCGCGTCCGTTGGTGATCCAAATCTGAAGCCAGTAGAACTGCATCCGACTTTTGTTTCCTAGATTTGTTGTTTCTGACTATTTTCAGGCCAAGAGGACTACTCTATTGTGTTGGGAGCATCTGTTCTAGTGAGGAACCCCTTTCGTTTCACGCGAAAAGGTTTCCGGTAGCCCTAGCTGCGTCATCTTTAAGATCTGGAGGTATATAGTGTTTATTTGCAGTTTACAGTTATTTTTCTCTCTATTTATTATTTTGGTCTATTTAGCTTATTTTTTATTACCGGATCTATACCATTCATTTTTGC
Organism: Pinus taeda; assembly: GCA_000404065.3. NCBI lineage: Eukaryota > Viridiplantae > Streptophyta > Pinopsida > Pinales > Pinaceae > Pinus > Pinus taeda. Next base: position 74,052 of record APFE030601426.1, on the reverse strand, counting down.
ATATGCTCTTTGCCCTGTGACTCTGTGCGATCTAGGAAAATCAAAAACAGAAAGGAAGGATTTTTCTCATGTGTATGCTCTTTTCCGTTGTGCCTTAGTGTGATCTCGGAAAATAAGAAACATTGAGGAAAGTATTTAGTTTCTGAATAAAGCTAACCTTAAGCCGTAAGGTTTGTTTTTTTTTACATGTCCGTGCTGGGTTTTGTGTTTTTGTTTTGTAGGAAGAAAAAGAGCTTTCTCAAGAAAGCATGCAATCCAAAGCTTCAATGATCAAGAAAAACAAAGCCCCCCCCTCTCTCTCTCTCAAACTTTTTGTTTAGCTCACTTGGTTCCAAACTAATTTATGAGAGTAGAGATCTTGAGTTCAAATCTCCTTTTTGTTGAAAAAGGGGTATTTTTTTCATTTCCGCACATTCCCACACTTCGTTGGCACCTTCATCAACTTTTTTTCAAAAAGCCATAACTTCTTCATCCGGAAGTCGTTTTCAAAGCCGTTATTTTTAACCAACCTAATTTTTCGAGATCTTTCCATTGGAACACTTAGTTTCAACATACATAGCTTCAGTTTCTGTTAAAATGGAAAGTCCATGCCAAGTTATTCTTGACAGCACCAACTACTAAATGGTGGTCCTACATTGTGGATTTACTTAGAATAAAGGTCTTTACAGAATAGCCTCAGGCCAAGAAACCAAACTGAAAGATGAAGATAAGGCAGCTAAATGGGAAAATAGACAAGATCAAGCACGTGGGTTGATAGGTATGTCTATCTCTCCCGATCTTAGATTCCATATTGCAGAACTTGATACTCCTGATGAAGCAATGAAGCAGATTACTAAATTTTTTGGAATAAAAAATGAACTTAGAGCCCATCAACTTGAAAATGCATTGCTTACATTGGACCCCAATACTTTTTCTTGCATTGAATATGTTATCATAAAATCATGTACTAAGGGCTACTACTTGGTAAGATCTCATGAAACTGTTTCAGACCAGACTTTAGACTAAGGTTTAGCCTCCTTAGTCAGAGAGGGCTCTCTCACAGATTTTTGATATGCATTAAGGGCAATAAAAGATTGCTAACTCTTTAAACAGTTTATGAAATTTAAGCTGGTTGGAACAACAAAATTAGGCTTCTCCCATTGGGCTCATGGAGTCATACACTTCTGCAGTAAATCATTAGCTACTCAATCATGGAAGCCAAGGCATATAATGTCTCAACACTCAGAACATTTCTCAAGAAGACCTCAATTCAAAAAACATACACAGGAAGTCTGAGCACTAGGTGAATTCAGAGTGATTGCATATTTAGTGAACTGTAAAACAAGAAGAATAAAGACCAAACCACATATACTCTGAGCATTTGAAACACAAGATGAATCTTGGGAAGAAAAAGTATCCTTTCTATTACTGTCAAAATCCTTTACATAAGCCAATATGAAAACTCTGTTTTTATAAAAATCTCCAACCCTTTTTACATCAGAGTTTTTCCTATATATAGGAAAACAAAATTAAACTACCTTGAGTCTCCTCCTCCAGCATGAGGGGAGCTCGAAAATCTATCATTAATTGCCTTATCTATATCTAAACTAACTTATTAAATACAAAGGTATTGTGCTGTAAATACATAGAGTCCTAATCCTATTGAAACTCTAATTCTATCTCCTCGTGTGCACGATGCTTTCTTGAGCTTTGACACCTGTACCATTTCTGTAGTGGCCGAAATATATTGGAGAGGCATGCAATGAACGAGCTGCCTTGGATTCTAACTGTGCAGATGACTCATTATTTGATGAAGATGTGTGCCCTGTTTTCACGGTCTCTGCCTTCCATCAGTCCTCATTTCCAAAAGAACATGCTTCAAGCTATTTAATACCTTTAATAACCACGCATAACACCATATGCCTTATGATCTGGATGCTTTGTGAACTGAACAGGTGTCCAACCCAAATTCCGGTAACCCTACCAGAACCCTAATAATTCAGTCATAAAGTAGCTTTAGGAAGACTTTAGCAAAAAACCAAAATATTTCACCTTTTTGCTCCAACACTTACACCTGTCATTCTTTGAATGCTTATATAGCCTTGTATGGTCTCTTTCCTGCCCTCGAGGCATTCCTTTTCAAAATTTGCTGACCTCAGCATCAA
>APFE030601426.1:52878-64137 GCA_000404065.3 Pinus taeda | reverse complement strand
TTCAGTTTGGAATTCATTACAGTGCTGAAGCATCTCCTCTATTGGTTGGTTTCACTGATTCCGATTAGGCTAGTGACCCTGATGATCGGAAGTCTACTACCGGTTATGTGTTCACTCTTAGTTCAGGACCTATTACATGGGCTTGCAAGAAACAAGCTACCATTTCTCTTTCTTCCACAGAATCAGAGTATCGTGATGCCATAGAAGCTAGTACAGAAGCCTTGTGTCTTCGTCAGATCCTATCAGAGTTTGGCTTTCAACAACAGCATCTGACTACACTTTGGTGTGATAATCAAAGTGCCATTCAACTATGCAAAGATCCAGTCCAGCATCAGCGTAGCAAACATTTTGAACTACACATGCAATTCATCAGAAAGCTCATTCATGACCATGTTCTTGAAGTGCAATATTGTTCAACAGATGATCAAGTTGCAGACATCTTTACAAAGGCTCTCACAGAGGCGAAATTTACTAAACTTCGATTTATGGTTGGAGTTCAGGAAGTTGTCACTAAGGGGGGATAGGCTCTAGTGCCTCCTTCCTTCTCCTATTGTGTCATATTTGTAAATCCTTCAATCCTATCCCAAGTTGTTCTAAAGGGGGGATGTTAGGATATTCCGACACATAGGAAATAGTTAAGTTCAACTTGGTCTAGTATAGAGTTAGGTAAAGAGTTAGGTAAAGTGTGTTTCTTTACCGTTGTACATTTTGTAACTTACAATCCGACGGTCACGATATGTAGTGATCCGACGGTTCACTCTCTCCTCGATATTACCGACACGTGATCCGTGGCTTAACACCTGATTGGTCCATGAATTCTATTTAAAGCGCATGGAGGGTCATTTGTAGTTTAACCATTCACGAGAGAAGCTTATGTAAATTTTCGTTCTTTTATTAATAAATTGCCTGAAGTGGCTGCATTGGCTCAGGTCGTGGACTGTTTCCCTCTTTGAGGGTTTTAACCACGTCAAAATACTGTTGTATTAATCTGTGATCTGTTTGTGAGCGGTGTCCTTTGGTGTTCTGTCTAAGGAACTTACCCTATAAATTCCTACAATTCTTTGGTTTATAATAATAATCCATTGGGTTTATAATTCTTTGAGTTTATAATATTTATCCTTTGAATTTATCATATTATTGATAATAACAATAATATTATTATAATATAATAAATATAATAATTATTATCATAATAATATTATTATAATCATTGTTATTATTATAGTATTAGGTCATTTGTTCTTGTCAATATGCACAAGGCCATCGTGGGCATAAAGGGAAGGATCCATCCTTATTTAGTCTAGTCCATCAAAATTTTCAATTCTAGTTTAAAAATAGAGAAAAATAAGTTGGAGGGAAGTGTGGAAGGGGCTAGGAAAGATGACTATGTAAAGTGAACTACTACACAGAGAAATATGTGGAGTGTCTACATCTATAGTGATCTATCGGTAGAGATAGTGATCATGTATCCTCGAGAAGAATGTAGATGGGCTCTAGCAGCTATTTTTTAAGTGTACAGGCATTGTGATTTGTTGTGTGAGAATATCCGAGGATCATGTGAAGGCCAAAAGGGGAACCCAAATCTTGGTTGTGTACATTCATAATTTTCCCTATTGAACAAAGGAAAATGAAGAATAGAAAACTCTAGTTGGGACATGATTTGATGTTGTAAATGCATTTTCCAAGCATCTCAATATTTTCGTGATAGCTTCAAAAAGATGGAAGCCTTGTGATTACGTTTCCTTGCAATTTGGCATAACAAGATATGGCACTACACCTGCTTGGGCTTTTAACAGGTGGTGATCGACATCCCCTACCAAAGTCCTCGTGTGAGGTTGTCAAGAGATACCTAGGCTTTGACCACTGACAACTAGTGTAGGAAAAAAGGGTTGGAATCAAGCCAGTAGAACCTGAACATTTTTCGAAAGCATAAGAATAGAGAGAACAATGTAAAAGAGTTTCAATGTGAAGCTAAGGTTGTTGGTGTAGTGCACAAGATTACTCAGAATGAGAAAACCTTAATTGTGTCTGGTATTTTAATTTTAAGGGAATGGCAACATAAAAGTAACAAAGGCAGCATCAATCATGGTTATGAACCCTAAGTTGATGGGTGAGGGTCCAATGGTAAAGATATAAATGATAATGCTTCCTCTCCATTCCCATTTTTATATGGATGAAGCGCATTTGTGTAACAGACCTTGATATTGTTATAGAGGTAGATGGAGTTCACTGATATTCAAGATAAATATAAATTTATCATAAAAATTAAACACTATAAACAATATATTTGATCACCAAGACATTTAAAGGAGATTTGTATATTGTCATTTTAATGTATAAATTTATCATAAAAATTAAACGACATATTTTGTCACAAAAATATTTTAAAAAGATTTAAATATTTATATATTTCCATTGTAGTGTATATGATAATCATTGTAGGCTTCAAAGTTTTTTAAGACAATTATCACTAGTTTACTTTATGAGCAACCAAGCTTTTGAAACAATGAAAATTTTCTTTCTTATATCTATGACAATAAATAAAATAGTAGTATATAGATTCATGTATGATAGAATGTAGCCCAATATTTATGCAATATACAATGGATAATTATAGGTTCATCTTAACCACAGCAGAGAGGGATCAAATTTCATTATATGCAAACCTCTTATTATAGTGCTAAACTTGAAAAGGGATCAAATTTCATTATATGCAAACCTCTTATTACAGTGCAAAACTTGAAAAGAGAGGTACACGTCGAGATATTTATTCCATTTTAGTTCTTGATAAATTCTTGTTTTAGATGGATCTAGAGTGGTTTTATGTCTCTCGCTATGTTGAAAATAGAAACAAGAAATGCTAAATATAGAAGTGCTAAACATAGCACTGCCATAAATAGCATTTCAGGATACCTTCCTATTTTAGTTAGTCCCTAAACTAAAATAGAGAAGTAAAATTCGAATTTGATCTTAGCAGTTATTTGTAAAATAATTAATTAATTCATCTTGAGTTAGTTATTTGTAGAAAATCAAACATGAAGTCTATGTGAGGACATGTAGCAATTATCCCATTGATCGAGGAATTTATCCCTTAGTTAAAAAGATAAGGATGAGTTGTAATTTGAGTTGTACTTAGTTAGCTCAATTAACTAAGTTAAGTCCAGTTAGATTAGTTCAAATAGTTTGTTGAACTAATTATGAGTTCAGTTAGTTAATGCATGCATGCATGTAACTGTTGCACTTCAGATAACTAAATATTCTCTCATAAATAACTCATGCATGTCAGTTTAGACAGAGACCTAGTTGAGATCAGATGATGGGACAGCATACTATCAGTTGCAGGAATATTCCATGGAGGATATCTCTTGCATGCAAAAGGAAATCTTTCCTTGGAGATTGCATAGTTACTTTTGGGTTTGGTGAGTGTGTGATGAGGCCAATTCACACAGGTGGTAGCATTGGACCCCAAGGAAAACTACGCAAGGAAATAGGAGGCTTAGAGGGATGAGGGAAGGCATATCTTGTGTCTATTCAGTCTGTGAGATATCTTGTTCAATTGCAGAGAGAGCAAGATAGCTTGTGAGTTGATTCTTTGTGTAATCTGAACATATTTCCACTTGTATGATAATACATAGATCAGGGTTTTTAGCTGAGGTGTTCCCCAGAGTATTCTTCTGTGTTCATGTGTGATTGATTTATCTTCATCTGTTATATGTGTTCTATTTGATCTTTCTCATATTCGATTAAGCTTCTGCAAGTTTGTTGTAGAAGTAGATCTTGTATTTTTCTTTAGTATATTGCATAATATGTTGATCTACAATGGGAATTTGTACATGGTATCAGAGCAAAGGTGATCAAAGAGAAGAAAAGTATACAAAGAAGGGAGAAGTTTCAAGTTTCAAGTTCCTGATTATAGAAATCGATTTCTTATCACATCTCAATTTCACCAATGGCATTCAGCAGTTTAAAACTCGAGAATGCCCTTGGTGGCAGCTCAAATTATATAGCCTGGAAATATCGAATGGAATTAGTATTAGAGTACAACAGTCTGAAGGACTTCATTGACCAAGAAGTCCCCAAGCTAACAACAGTTAATGCTATAGAATTGGCGGAATGGAAGAAATGTGTGGCTAGAGTAAGGAGAATCCTCCTGGAGGTAGTTTGAGACCACATTGTCTTAAGTCTCCATGGGAAGGAGACACCATTTTCGATGTGGAAAACATTGAAATATCTATATCAGAATAGCAGCGATCATAGGAAGTTGGCGTTGAAAGACAAGCTTCGGAAAATCAAGTGTGAAAAGGGTGACACGGTCTTCACATATCTGAACAATCTCACCGCCTGCAGGGATGAGCTTAGAAGTGTAGGGATCATGACAACCGATGATGACATGGTGAGTCTTACACTCCTTGGTCTTCCTAAGAGCTGGCATAGTTACCAAGACTTGATTAATGGAAAAGAAAAATTGCCAGATTGGGAACAACTTTGGTCAGATCTGATGCAGGAGGAGATAAGAAGAAGCACCAGAGATGGATCCTCATTAAAGAAAGATGATGAGGAAAATATAGCCTTAGCAAGTAAGCCGAGGAAAGGGAAAGGGAAGGCATCCCATCCCAAATCCAGTTCCTCCCATGGTGGGAAGAAGTTTGACAAATTGAAAGTGCGATGCTTTCATTGTCATGAAGTGGGTCATTATGCTACGAATTGTCCATAGAATAAATCCAAGAAGGTATCCTCAAAGGGATCTGATGGTGAGGCAATGGCCTCACAGTTTGAGTTGAATTTCTCTCTTATCGCATGCATTGTTTCATCCATGGTGGGATGTGTGTGGTACCTGGACAGTGGAGCTTCATTCCACATGTGAGGTGAAAAGACTCTTTTTAGTACCTTGGAGGAGAAGGATCTCTAGATGTAGATCAAGATGGACAATGATGGAAAGTACCATGTTTCAGGTGAAGGTACAGTTGTGTTTCAGAGGGAGCATGGAGCTCCTCTCACCCTAACTAATGTAAAGTATGTACCAGGTCTGAAGAAGAGTCTTGTGTCTGTTGTGCTAGAAGATAAAGGCTATGATAAAGTCTTTAGTAAAGGAAAGGTATTCCTGAGGCATATCGGCATTGGATAGACCAAGTGAATTGGGATTCGAGTAAACAATATCTACAAGTTGGAGGTAGATGATTGTGCTGTATTGAGTTCTGTTGTGCCCTACAACAACCCCCCATTTCACATCAATATTATCTCAAAACCATAATATGAAATGGGTCCCTTTTTAATTTTGTTTTTAATTGGTATCAATTTAGTTCTCTTCTAAAAGGCCCGAAGAAATAAAGTAAAACATTACCAAGAGCCTTTTCCATAAATCAATCAAAAGCCTTAACATAAAACGATTAATCTTTTGTCATTGCGATAAAGCGATCGCAAGATCGCATATCGAATCACAAAGGGAACGCAACTTGAGTACATATTGGTTTGCTCCGATGCGATATCGTTATCGTATATTGGCAATAATAGAATTGGCGTAATTAAATCCCTCAATCTCTGATGTGATGCGATATCGCTATCGGATATCGGTGGTAATGAATTAAATGCCATAAAGTTCCCTCTTTCCCCGATGCGATGCGATATCGCTATCGGCAATCAGCGATTGATTATGCACGCCTTCTTAACCACCCCACTCGCTACTCCCGATGCGATGCGATATCGCTATCGGCGATTGGAGATTCCGAATGGAACCAAAGCAATGACTTATGATTTTCCCCGACACCCGATTGCGATGAAGGCAAAAGCATAGTTTTCAAAGAAAACCATAAAGGCAATTTAATACGATTTATTCGTAATTAAGGCACTATCTTTCAAAAATCCGCTCATCCGCGCTCAACCACCAAATCGCCCAAGGCACACTTCAAATAAATCATTCGGCCATTAATCGAAATGACTGGTATTGATGAGATTGACAGGCCTTAATGGCCATTTAATGAAAACAGCAAGCTTGTGATCTGTTTACAGATTTGATTCGAAGCCATCTTAAGTCAATCGATCACCATGAATTTATCAATATATTATATATATATATTATATATATATATATATATATATATATATATCAGTCTATTCGATTTATGTTATTGTTTCCTGTATTATGCCTATCGTTCTCTCTGTGCAGAATTCTCTCGCAGAAACAGATTTGAGCGGAATGGGAAAGAAGTCCAAGAAGACCACAATGCCTTCCGCTTCGCCAACCGTAGGGCACTCCGTCGTTGATCCAAGCAATAAAAAGAAAGGGCTTATATTGGACACTACGTGCCTGGGACTTACCAGAGCTACTTGGCAAGGCACATATAACTTGATTGAAGCTGAAGACCCAAGGGTGACAGGGATACAAGTTTTTGCCAATAGCACCAGTAAATCTGAGGCTAATATGAGTGATTTAGCCAACTCCTTTCTTCATAGAATAGCGGCCCGGGAGAAAATTCTCCCATATACAGATGTGGTAAGATGGGCGATTCAAGAAATCCCAATTATCGATAGAACTTTCAGCACTATAGATGGGAGGATTTTCGGTTCTTTTCGAGCCAAGGATCTAAGGAAAATGTATCATTTTCCGGCGGAAGAAAAGAAGTATAACACGGCATTCTTGGAGAAATTTCGAGCTGAAAATGAGAGTGAGTCCAAACCCATTCGAGGTTGGAGACAAAATCCAGCAAAGCACAAGCACGAATCTTCGGGTAAGTACTCGGTCGATTCTCTATGTTCTCCTTATTGCTATGCTGGGATTATGATGTGCAGACTATGGGGATTACATGATTCCACCAATTTTACCATAGAAATGGTCCCCTTAATGGAGGTGGCGTGTAGTGGCAAAATAATGGATTGGGCGGATATACTATTCGATAAGCTAGCAACTGCCATTCTTAATTTCAGATGCAACTCTCGCGTCACTGAGAGGTTCATTCCGTCATTTTATTACAGTGCCTATGTATTAGATGTTTTGTGTTTTAATTCTGAATTTCCTATGCTCGGATGGAGGTGGATGTCGCAAGACCCCGCACCCGTCCACATATACCATCAAAAGTTGTGGAAGACCAACTACAAACACCACTTGTATCAAATCTGCAATGGTTTCATGTTGCCTATTCATTATTCCATTTTCAATAAGCCTGCCCCTAAGATTTCTGACCAAGCGAGGGTGGATTTAACTACCGTAGGGAGTTGGTTTGGAGAAGAAAAGTTCACCTGTATCAGAGTTTTTGGTAGTCAAGCCAAGCCCCATGTACTTCCTTCATACATCCCTGATAAACTACTTGTCAGGGAAATAGCCTATACATCAACGCCGATGGGGTTACTCAAACTTTGAAAAAACAAAGAAGCATGTCTGGACCTCCTTTCCTTTGCAAATTGGTATTTACACTCTGCATGATCTCAAACATGCAGAGAAGGAAGTTGAGAAAATAAATTCGCTGACACTGGCAACTCTACCAAGCAGGCGATTCGATCCGAAAAAAATCGCCTACAATGCACTCGACCAGGCCAAATTGGCCAAGTTCGAGCACAAAGAAGACAGATTTGAGGATTTGTTTGCATCGTCCAAGTCGCTATATCAAGTTAAATCGCTCGCCATAAATGAATACAACGATGACGGGCTAGTCGAATTTAACAAAATTAGAGAGCAGAGGTTGCAAACTCTGCCTCTAGACCTGTTAGCGACTACTCCACCAACAACTAAATCAAGCGAGCCTAAGTAGCAACATGATAAATAGCCTCCTATTACATCAAAGCAGCAAGAGGAAGTGCATGACCAGAGGCAGGAAGAAACCCAGGCGAACTTGCAGAGACAGGAAGAAACCCAAGCGAAAACTCAAGAAGAGAGCGGTTCAAAAATTAATGATGATACACAGATTGATCCGAAATTGCTCCAGGAATGGCAGCAATTCAATTCAATCATCGGAAATCTAGAATGCTCTAAAGATGATGAGGTTTCAAAACAGGGTGACACATAGGAAGCGACATCAAAGCAGGTTTCGGGCGAAACCAATGACCCACCCAAATTAAAGGAAACGGAAATAATTCCAAAGGACCCATCGGGCGAAATCATTTTGCAGATAGAAGAGATTCCTCCCTTGGATGTCTTCTATAGCCCTAAGCATAAAGCTGTAGTGAAACGACAGAGGAAGAGGAGAAGGGCTGATCAACCTTCTTTATTCCCTGAATTAACAGTATCGGGAAATGTGGTATGGAAAGAAGAATTTGACCCCTCTGATGACTTGACAAAGTTATCGCAATGCGCTGGAGCTTATTCAGCAGCGAAAATAGACAAAGCATCGGAGGTGAGCAGTCTATTAAAGGAAAAACATCAAGACATTATTTCGCTACGGGCTCAATTATCGGAAGCACAGCAGAAGGCAGAGCAGGCAGAACAGCTATTGCTAGTACAGCAACAAAATAATAATCAACTGACTAAGCAATTGCAAGAAGAAAAATAGAGGATTGACGATAGCGTAATCCAAAAGCAAAAGGAGCTATTGGCAGCATTGGTGCAATTAAAAATATCAACTAAAGGAATGTTAAAATCCAAATATGAGCAAATCGCTCAATTATCAGCTCAAATTGAGCAAATGAAAAAGCTCCCTCAGGTAGATGAGTTTAAAGCAGAGGCGTTTCAATTAAATAAAGCATTGATAAATCAAATGAAGCTCTTGTGTCAGCAAATCACCCAGGTAGAACCATTGTGCGACTTAGTGGCATCCATAAGCGAAAAAGTAGAAAAAGCAAGGACAGATTTGGATCAGGCCGAAGAAACATTGACAAATTTTTTGGAATGGCAAGATTCCAATCAGGGATAGGCAGCTAACCTACCAAGGATTCTGGAATCACATAAAGAAATATTATTCACAAAATGGCAATCACAGTTACTAAAGGCAGAAAGAGTGATTTTAAGATGCAAGGCAACCACTAGTAATTTGGTTGAATTAGTAAATAATACTCTTTACTTGTCTAACATGATTTCTCAATGTACTCCAGGCCAATTAACAGCAACAAATATGTTGGAGCATTCATGCTACCTAGAGCTGGAGAAAAATGGAAGGTTAATTGCGGGGATCAACAGTTTGACATGGGATGCCTATTGGTTCTTCTTAGTGAAGCCGCACAGCCAGGGAGCCGCCCTCAAATGCCTCACAGATGCGATCGAGTATATTATACCCGATATTCAGGATGCCACCTTTGCTGCCCAACTCAGCTTGCGCCTCAACAAACCACCTGAAGTGCAGCCAATGCTTGCGATAAGCCAGCTCAGGTTTAAAGGCAAGCAGCCTGAGTCATGATTCACATCGCCAATTGCCAGATCGCCCCCAAGAAGATAGATAGCATTAATTGATGCCAATTTAGTAGGATTTTGTTTCATAGATTTTTTAGCTTAGTAGTATTTATAGACCCTTTCATGCATTTAGAAAGGGTCGTAAAGTTTTGTATATGACTTAAACCCTGAAGTTGCACTATTGTACTTCAGGGATATTCTTTTATGAAACTGGACCAATTATTCTGATTTTGATGAGGAAGGTTTTATACAAATGTGCACTACTGTCTTTGTTTAAAAGCATTTATGTGTTGAAGGAAGAATTTCAAATAGCGATTGATATTTGGGATTGATTAGCAGCTCACATGGTACTATTATCTGCGTTTGAACTCATTCTTGTTATATGAATTGTCATTTGATCGCTCTCACTATTATCGCTTATATATATGTGTTTTAACAGCATCCTTTACGCATCCCACTATTGGCTGTTTATAGCATGCTTTTCTTTCAATTGTATATGTATCGATGATATAAATGATGAATGCAGTAATTTGTGTTAATCAGTTCGTTTAACTATTTAGATGAAGTAATCTTTAAATGATTGAATATCTGTGTTTTTTTTACAGAGTCATATATATGCCTGTTAATAGATAAGGATTATTAAACGTTGCATTTCAAATGAATAGTTATTCCTGAGATTAGTATTAGTTTTCGTATTTTGTTAATAGAATAAGCTATCCGCCTATCATTAGAACAGACAACTCATCACTCATCCATCCCTTTTATTCATTATCGGGAAACTAGTCCCGTTATATCCAGTCGGAGCCACCATCCCAAACGGAAAAGAAGTTGTACTAAGGTCCAGACCGGGTGGCTATCCCCCAATGTTGTTGCAGCGATTTTCGAGGCATCAACATTTCTGGCGCTAGAAGGAGGGCCCTCCGCTATGAATGGCGAGTAAGCCAACACCTACAAACCATTAAAATAGTAATTCACCCTCCACCTCTCCTCGGACCTCTCGTTCGCATTTTGAATCACCAGTATCCAGACGAGACGAGGAAGAATCAACCACTACTGCTCAATTACATCATACTTCAGAACACTTAAGTCCGAAGTCCCCTGAAGTTCAATCCATCATCCAGAAACTTCAAGGCTTCTTGATTTCACCTCCTAGATCTGAAGTATCACAAGGCAGTCAGACTTCGCAATTCCACTTACCTCCTCACCTTATCAGACTCCAAAGCGAAAAATTAGGTATTGAACCACCTGAGTTTCCTTTGCCCAAAAGGAAAAGGATTAAAAAGACCACTGAAGGTTCTGGTAGTGAAATCTTTTCTCCATCATCTTCCATTTCATCATCACCTGTGTGAAGTCAAACACCCACTTCACCACTACATATTGTTGTTCACCAAGGGACTTCATCTCGAACATCACAATCTCTTCATTCTTCACTTCAACCTCCCCCTCAAGCACCTGGAACACCACATGCAATCGTTGGTACTCCTAAAATGGCTCAAAGACCATGGAGAAGTCCTGGTGCAGTCACCATGCCTGTGCCTTTACACCTATTACCCGATTATCCAGAAAAATGGCTACCGAAATTCAATCCAGATGCTCGAACATCAGCAGAAGAACACATAAATAATTTTATGTTGTCAGTCAATTTGAAGGGAGTGACCGAAGAAGATGTGGTAGTTAGATTGTTTCCCTATACACTACAAGGATCAGCAGGGTCTTGGTATTTTTCCTTGCCCTCTGGATCCATCACAAGTTGGAATATCTTCCAGGAACAGTTCCTCGCCAAATACGGCGATGATAGATCCTTGGCTACACTCGTCCATGACCTTTCCAATTTAAGGATCGAGTCAAGAGAACCCATTAAGGAGTTTAACTCCCGATTCAATAAACTCTTGAACAAAATCCCCACCGATGATAAGCCAAGTGAACAAGTTAGAAGCGAGTGGTAT
>APFE030601426.1:36120-48386 GCA_000404065.3 Pinus taeda | reverse complement strand
AAACCACATTCAGAACAAAATGGGGAACGTATGCATATCAGAAAATGCCTTTCGGACTTATTAATGCAGGAGCCACTTTTCAAAGAGCAATGGATATCGCTTTCAAAGGGTTAATTAATAGAATAGTAGTTGTCTATTTAGATGACATTACTGTATTCTCTAAAGAGAGATCCAATCACTTGCATGATTTAAATCAAATCTTTCAACGCTGTAAGAAATATGGTATTTCTCTTAACCCTAAGAAATCATTTTTCACTCTTGATCAAGTTAAGCTTCTAGGCTTTATTGTTTCTAAAGATGGCATTTATATCGATCCCAACAGGATCAAAGAAATCTCTGAAATCCCATTCCCTCACAATAAGAAATCCATGCAGTCATTTTTAGGCCAAATCAATTTTGTCAAGAGATTCGTTCCAGACTTTTCTCAAATTATTTTGCCACTTTAAACTATGATTAAGAAAAATTCAGTCTTTAAATGGGGATCGCCAGAAAAGGAAGCGTTTGAATTAATCAAACAATCAATAATCAATGCCCCTGCTCTAAATACTCCAAATTTTTCTAATCATTTTACATTATATACCATCGCATCAGATTTCTCTTATGCTGCAGTACTCACATAGATCAACAATCACAATTTGGAAGCACCCATTTCGTTCTATAGTTCAAATCTTCAGGGTGCTGAGCTGAACTACTCTGAAGTATAAAAACAAGCCTTTGTTGTATATAAAGTTGTTAAACATTACAGACCCTACCTTTTAAAATCCCATACAAAAGTAATAGTTCCTTTCTCTTCAGTAAGGCAACTATTAATCCAAAGAGAACTGGGAGAAAAAAGGGCAAACTGGGTAACAGCACTTCAAGAATATGACCTAGAGATCAAGCCAGCAAAGATTGTTAGAGGTCAAGGTTTTTGCAGGTTATTGGCAGGAGCATCTAACATTTCGGAATCAAGTGATACAGATCAATTTGAAGCGATCAACCAGATAAGTATCATTGACTCTGAATCACAGTATGTTGATTTAATATTTTATTTGAAAAATGGATATGCACCTCCCAATCTATCCTACAAAAGCAAAAGGGCCATAATATTGAAAGCAAAAAAATTTACCATTATTAATGATGTGCTTTTTAGGCAAAATTATGATTCAGTTTTATTGAGATGCCTAGAAAAACCTGAAGCACAAAAGGTTTTGCAGGAATTACATGATGGACCAGCAGGAGGCCACTTTGGAGCTGATACAACAGCTCACAAAGTCATCCATGCTGGATATTATTGGCCCACTCTGTTTAGAGATACTCATGAATATGTAAGGAAATGCCGAAATTTTCAAACTTCAAGTGGAAGACAAAGGAAATCAGCCTTCCCTCTACAATCGGTCAACATTGAACAGCCATTTGAGCAATGGGGATTGGACATTATTGGAGAGATTACCCCAAATTGTTCCAAACAGCATAAGTATATCCTTACCGCTACTGATTACTTTACCAAGTGGGTTGAAGCGATTCCTTTAAAGACAACAAATTCTGAAGCTATTATTGAATTCATAGATCAATTCATCATTACCAGGTTTGGTGTCCCGAATGCTCTTGTTTTTGATAATGCATCTTACTTTTCAGGTAACGCTATGTTTGATTTCACAATCAAAAGAGGATTCAAACTCAAATACTCTGCTAACTATTATCCTCAGGGCAATGGTTTGGCAGAATCTACAAACAAAAATCTTATTAAAATTATCAAGAGAACTATCGAACAGAATCATAAGAACTAGCACAAATCTTTAATATTTTCATTATGGGTTGATAGGATAACGCAAAAAACTTCTATAGGTTCTTCTCTGTTTAAACTTGTGTATGGAAAAGAAGCAGTGCTACCAACAAATCTCATCCTTCCTTCTCTAGCCCTAGTTCAATTTATTGAAGAAATCCCTTCTTCTTCTTTACAACTTAGACATGACCAAATTCTAAAAATTAGAGGAAGAAAGAGAAAAAGCCAAAATCATTCAGGTGAAACATCAGCAGATCATCAAGTCATCATTTGATTCAATTTCATCCGGTTCCAAACAATTTCAGGCTGGTGATTTAGTCCTGAAATGGGACAAAGCCCATGAAGATAAGGGAAAACACACCAAGTTTCAGAAGATGTGGCTTGGACCATTTCAGATCTGTGAAAAGATAGGCCATTCGACCTTCATATTACAAGATTTATCAGGGCTGAGAGATTCTCTCCCTGTTAATGGTCTTATCTTAAAAAAAATATTCAATTGAGGAGGCAGCCCCTTCTCCTTTTAGTAGCATTTTTGTAGTTTGTAGGAGCATTAAAAAGTAAAGCTGTAAGGTATCTTCTATTTGACCTTTGCTGTACGTAAAGAGTTTCTCAAAACAAGTAGTGTGATATTTACTTTTAAATAAATAGAAGTCTTAAGCAAAAGGAATTATTTCTAGGAAATTAGATATAATTGCATTCTGAAACTACACTGCAATCTTAGTGAACCCCTCTCAAAGTTTATAAATATTGTAAATCTTTTTATATTTTTCAAATTGGTGACGAAAAGGTTATCAATATCAAAATAGGAGCTAATCCAATTTCAGCATCTCCAACTCTTACCTTGTCATCCATCTTCTCTTAAGGAGAAAATTGTCTATCCCACTTACCAAAGTTTGTGATTACTCAGAATGTAATTCCAAGAATACTAGATATAAAAGATAAGAGGTCTTATTACAAGCTTGATTACCATGTTCATAGGGAAATAGTTTAGCTGACATTACCAATACTGCATACCAAAACAGGGTAATGGCTTCAACTGTAAGACAAGGGGTCTCATCACGAGCCAGCTTGTTCAGTTAGATTACTACCAGTGAATGGCATTGTCACTTAAGTGGCCACCAAACCAGGGCAATGGCTTTTTATCTTACAAAATAACAGAAAAGAGAAAAGAAATACAAAATGTGAAAAACATATTTTGAATTCATTATGTTAATCATGCTCTAAGGTGAATGGGACAATAGACAATGATATGGTTAAAAGGTATCCCTGCCGAAACTACGGACATTTGCTGGTAGCATAGGCCCTACCTATGACAAAGGAGTTAATTTTAATAGCTGATTTGGAAAGGTTTTCTGTTTTATCAATATCAACCAATAGAGGCTAATTTAAAATCTAGAATGTATATAATTTTTAACAAAAGGGGGAATTAGCAAAGAAAGTTTTATTTTGTTTGGAATGCAACTATACCTAGTTATATTAGAATTTTCTCTTTTGATAAATTTCTATTTTGAAAAAGTTTAAGTATTTCTATACTTTCCAGAGGTAATTGTTTCTTCCAGCGAATCGCCAATTGTTGTGCCCTACAACAACCCCCCATTTCACATCAATATTATCTCAAAACCATAATATGAAATGGGTCCCTTTTTAATTTTGTTTTTAATTGGTATCAATTTAGTTCTCTTCTAAAAGGCCCGAAGAAATAAAGTAAAACATTACCAAAAAGCCTTTTCCATAAATCAATCAAAAGCCTTAACATAAAATGATTAATATTTTGTCATTGCGATAAAGCGATCGCAAGATCGCATATCGCAATGACAAAGGGAACACAACTTGAGGACATATTGGTTTGCTCCGATGCGATATCACTATCGGATATCGGCAATAATAGAATTGGCGTAATTAAATCCCTCAATCTCTGATGCGATGCGATATCGCTATCGGATATCGCTGGTAATGAATTAAATGCCATAAAGCTCCCTCTTGCCCCGATGCAATGCGATATCACTATCGGCAATCGGCGATTGATTATGCACACCTTCTTAACCACCCCACTCGCTACTCCCGATAAGATGCGATATCGCTATCGGAGATTAGAGATTCTGAATGGAACCAAAACAATGACTTATGATTTTCCCCAACGCCCGATTGCGATAAAGGCAAAAGCACAGTTTTCAAAGAAAACCATAAAGGCAGTTTAATACGATTTATTCGTAATTAAGGCACTATCTTTCGAAAAGCCGCTCATCCGCACTCAACTTCCAAATCGCCCAACGCACGCTTCAAATAAATCATTCGGCCATTAATCGAAATGACTGGTATTGATGAGATTGACAGGCCTTAACAGCCATTTAATGAAAACAGCAAGCTTGCGATCTGTTTATAGATTTGATTCGAAGCCATCTTAAGTCAATCGATCACCATGAATTTATCAATATATATATATATATATATATATATATATATATATATATATATATATATATTATATATATATATATATAATATATATATATATATATATATATATATCAGTCTATTCGATTTTATGTTATTGTTTCCTGTATTACGCCTATCGTTCTCTCTGTGCAGAATTCTCCCACGGAAACAGATTTGAGTAGAATGGGAAAGAAGTCCAAGAAGACCACAATGCCTTCTGCTTCACCGGCCGCAGGGCAACCCATCGTTGATCCAAGCAATAAAAAGAAAGGGCTTATATCGGACACTACGTGCCTGGGACTTACCAGAGCTACTTGGCAAGGCACATATAACTTGATTGAAGCTGAAGAACCAAGGGTGACAGGGATACAAGTTTTTGCCGACAACACCAGTAAATCCGAGGCTAATCTGAGTGATTTAGAAAACTCCTTTCTTCATAGAATAGCGGCCCAGGAGCAAATTCTCCCATATACAGATGTGGTAAGATGGGCGATTCAAGAAATCCCAATTACCGATAGAACTTTCAGCACTATAGATGGGAGGATTTTCGGTTCTTTTTGAGCCGAGGATCTAAGGCAAATGTATCATTTGCCGGCGGAAGAAAAGAAGTATAACAGGGCATTCTTGGAGAAATTCCAAGCTGAAAATGAGACTGAGTCCGAACCCATTCGAGGTTGGAGACAAAATCCATCAAAGCACAAGCACGAATCTTCGGGTAAGTACTCGGTCGATTCTCTATGTTCTCCTTATTGCTATGCTGGAATTATGATGTGCAGACTATGGGGATTACATGATTCCGCCAATTTTACCATAGAAATGGTCCCCTTAATGGAGGCGGTGTGTAGTGGCGAAATAATGGATTGGGCGTATATACTATCTGATAAGCTAGCAACTTCCATTCTTAATTTCAGATTCAACTCTCGCGTCACTGAGAGGTTCATTCCGCCATTTTATTACAGTGCCTATGTATTAGATGTTTTGTGTTTTAATTCCGAATTTCTCGTGCTCGAATGGAGGTGGACGTCGCAAGACCCCGCACCCGTCCACATATACCATCAAAAGTTGTGGAAGACCAACTACAAACACCACTTGTATCAAATCTGCAATGGTTTCATGTTGCCTATTCATTATTCCATTTTCAATAAGCCTGCCCCTAAGATTTCTGACCAAGCAGGGGTGGATTTAACTGCCGTAGGGAGTTGGTTTGGAGAAGAAAATTTCACCTATATTAGAGTTTTTGGTAGTCAAGCCAAGCCCCATGTGCTTCCTTTATGCATCCCTGATAAACTACTTGCCAGGGAAATAGACTATAGATCAAAGTCGATGGGGTTACTCAAACTTTGAAAAAAGTAAAGAAGCATGTCTAGCCCTCCTTTCCTTTGCGAATTGGTATTTACACTTTGCATGATCTCAAACATGCAGAGAAGGAAGCTGAGAAAATAAATTCGCTGACCCTGGCAACTCTACCAAGCAGGCGATTCGATTCGAAAAAAATCGCCTACAATGCACTCGACCAGGCCAAATTGGCCAAGTTCAAGCACAAAGAAGACAGGCTTGAGGATTTGTTTGCATCAGTCGAGTCGCTATATCAAGTTAAGTCGCTCACCATAAATGAATACAATGATGAGGGGCTAGTCGAATTTAACAGAATTAGAGAGCATAGGTTGGAAACTCTGCCTCTAGACCTGTTAGCGACTACTCCACCAACAACCAAATCAGGCGAGCCTGAGCAGCGACGTGATAAACAGCCTCCTATTACATCAAAGCAGCAGGAGGAAGTGCATGACCAGAGGTAGGAAGAAACCTAGGCGAACTTGCAGAGACAGGAAGAAACCCAGGCAGAAACTCAAGAAGAGAGCGGTTCAAAAATTAATGATGATACACAGATTGATCCGAAATTGCTCCAGGAATGGCAGCAATTCAATTCAATCATCGGCAATCTAGAATTCTCTAAAGATGATGAGGTTTCAAAAGAGGGCAACACATAGGAAGCGACATCAAAGCAGATTTCGGGCGAAACCAACGACCCACCCAAATTAGAGGAAACGGAAATAATTCCAAAGGACCCATCGGGCGAAATCATTTTTCAGATAGAAGAGATTCCTCCCTTGGATGTCTCCTACAGCCCTAAGCATAAAGTTGTAGTGAAATGACAGAGGAAGAGGAGAAGGGCTGATCAACCTTCTTTATTCCCTGAATTAACAGTAACGGGCAATGTGGTATGGAAAGAAGAATTTGACCCCTCTGATGACTTGACAAAGTTATCGCAATATGCTGGAGCTTATTCGGCGGCGACAATAGACAAAGCATCGGAGGTGAGCAGTCTATTAAAGGCAAAAGATCAAGACATATTTTTGCCACAGGCTCAATTATCGGAAGCACAGCAGAAGGCAGAGCAGGCAGAACAGCAATTGCTAGTATAGCAACAAAATAATAATCAGCTGACTAAGCAATTGCAAGAAGAAAAACAGAGGATTAACGATAGCGCAATCCAAGAGCAAAAGGAGCTATCAGCAGCATTGGTGCAATTAAAAATATCAACTGAGAGAATGTTAAAATCCAAAGATGAGCAAATCGCTCAATTATCAGCTCAAATTGAGGAAATGAAAAAGCTCCTTCAGGTAGATGAGTTTAAAGCAGAGGCGTTTCAATTAAATAAAGCATTGATAAATCAAATGAAGCTCTTGTGTCAGCAAATCACCCAGGTAGAGCCATTGTTTGACTTAGTGGAATCCATAAGAGAAAATGTAGAAAAAGCAAGGACAGATTTGGATCAGGCCGAAGAAACATTGACAAATTTTATGGAATGGCAAGATTCCAATCAGGGACAGGCAGCTAACCTACCAAGGATTCTAGAATAACATAAAGAAATATTATTCACAGAATGGAAATCATAGTTAATGAAGGCAGAAAAATCGATTTTAAGATGCAAGGCAACCACTAGTAATTTGGTTGAATTAGTAAATAATACTCTTTACTTGTCTAACATGATTTCTCAATGTACTCCAGGCCAATTAACAGCAACAAAGATGTTGGAGCATTCATGCTACCCAGAGCTGGAGAAAAATGGAAGGTTAATCGTGGGGATCAACAGTTTGACATGGGATTCCTATTGGTTCTTCTTAGTGAAGCCGCACAGCCAGAGAGCCGCCCTTAAATGCCTCACAGATGCGATCGGGTATATTATACCCGATATTCAGGATGCCACCTTTGCTTCCCAACTCAGCTTGCGCCTCAACAGACCACCCGAAGTGGAGCCAATGCTTGCGATAAGCCAGCTCAAGTTTAAAGGCAAGCAGCCTGAGTCATGATTCACATCGTCGACTGCCAGATCGCCCCCAAGAATATAGATAGCATTAATTGATGCCAATTTAGTAGGATTTTGTTTCATAGATTTTTTAGCTTAGTAGTATTTATAGACCCTTTCATGCATTTAGAAAGGGTCGTAAAGTTTTGTATATGACTTAAACCCTGAAGTTGCACTATTGTACTTCAGGGATATTTTTTTATGAAACTGGACCAATTATTCTGATTTTCATGAGGAAGGTTTTTATACAAATGTGCACTACTGTCTTTGTTTAAAAGCATTTCTGTGTTGAAGGAAGAATTTCAAATAGCGATTGATATTTGGGATTGATTAGCAGCTCACATGGTACTATTATCTGCGTCTGAACTCATTCCTGTTATATGAATTGTCATTTGATCGCTCTCACTATTATCACTTATATATGTGTGTTTTAACGGCATCCTTTACGCATCCCACCATTGGTTGTTTATAGCATGCTTTTCTTTCAATCGTATATGTATCGATGATATAAATGATGAATGCAGTAATTTGTGTTAATCGCTTCGTTTAACTATTTATATGAAGTAATCTTTAAATGATTGAATATCTGTGTTTATTTTACAGAGTCATCTATATGCTTGTTAATAGATAAGGATTATTAAACGTTGCATTTCAAATGAATAGTTATTCCCGGGATTAGTATTAGTTTTCGTATTTTTTTAATAGAATAAGCTATCCGCCTATCATTAGAACAGACAACTCATCACTCATCCATCCCTTTTATTCATTATCGGGAAACTGGTCCAGTTATATCCAGTCGGAACCACCATGCCAAACGGAAAAGGAGCTGTACTAAGGTCCGGACCGGGTGGTTATCCCCCAACGTTGTTGCAGCGATTTTCGAGGCATCAACAAGTTCCAAAGCTGAGATGGTGCAGAGCCAAGATGGTTGTGAGCTATGGCATAGAAGATTGGGCCACTTGCACCATGGAGCTCTGTAGATCATGCAGCAAATCTCTACCAGACTTCCCAAGGGAAAACTAGAGCAGATGAATACATGAAAAGGTTCTACCTTGGGTAAGTATGCAAAATCTTCCTTTTTGGATCAAGATAGTAGATATGGAGCGATCGTGGAGCAATTTCACTCAAATGTTTGTAGACCATTCTCTACAACCTCCATCTTTAAACAAAGGTACTATGTTATTTTTATTGATGATTTTTCTCATAGATGTTGGATCTACTTTATGCAAAAGAAGGATCAAACCTTCTTGAGCTTTTGTGAGTTTAAAGCCTTGGCAGAGAAAGAATCTGGAAAGAAAATAAAAGCCTTGCGTAGCGACAATGGTGGAGAGTATGTCTCCCAATAGTTTAAGGGCTTTTACAATGCAGAAAGAATTAAACAGGAGTTGACGACACCCCATAACCCACAGCAGAATGGGGTGGCCGAAAGGAAGAACAGATTGATTATGGGAGCAGCTCGAGCGATGTTGCATGACCAAAGCCTACCACTGCATTTGTGGGTTGAGGCATGAAATACAGCAAAATACTTGCAGAACAAAAGCCCACACCATATACTAGGGATGAGGAAACCTATGGAAGCCTTTTTCGGGAAGCGACTAGATGTGAGTCACTTCTGAATCTTTGGATCATCATTTTACTTCCATGTGACCAAATATGCCCGGAGGAAGCTAGATCCAACAGCTGAGTTAGGAATACTTGTGGGGTACACTGATATACCCCACAACTATCGGGTGTACCTACCTACCAATCAGAGGATAGTGGTACGCAGAGATCTTAAGTTCAACAAGCAGAAATCCATGCAAGTATCACTTGAGAGGGAGCTCAAGTTGCATGAAGAGGAGGAACTTTCAGTTCCTAAGGAGGAAGTGCCTTAGATTGATGCAGAGCAGCTGCATGTAGAGGATCTAAGAGTGGAGACATCCACTCATGCTAAGCCTTCCAGAGATGGGTGAAAACGCTCAAGGGAAACTGACAGGTTGATGCTGGATGCACGAGAGAATGTGGGACAGCCATCTTCTCAACACAGACAGAGGAGGTCCAGTACACTGGGTACATGGCCCTGGCTGGGGAGTGTGTAGAGTCTGAACCTTCTTCTTTCTAGGAGGCAGTGCAGCAACCAATCTGGGTTGATGCAATGGTAGAGGATTACGACTCTATCATTTGAAACAGTGTGTGGGATGTTGTCCCAAGACCTCAGGACAAGTCAATGGTGAGTTCCAGATGGCTTTAGTAGGTAAAGCAGGTAGCTAATGTTAGTGTTGAGAAACATAAGGCAAGGTTTGTTGCCCATGGTTTCTCACAGGTCAAGGGGATCGACTATGATGAGACCTTTGCTCCTGTAGCAAGGTACTCATCTATCAAATCGATGTTGGCACTATCAGCTCAGATGGGTTGGAAGATCCATCAGATGGACGTGAAGATAACATTCCTAAATGGGAAGATTGAGGAGGAGGTGTACATTGAGCAATCAGAAGGTTTCGAGACCTTTGATCATGACTCACATGTGTGCCGACTCAAGAGGGCTTTGTATGGGTTGAATCAAGCACCTTATGCTTGGTACACCAGGATCGACAGCTATTTCACTGGGTTGGGCTTCACCAAGAGTGCAGCAGATGTGAACCTTTACCACATCATGGTAGAAGGTGAGCCAATTATCATTGTTCTTTATGTGAATGATCTGATTTTGACAGGTGATGATCATCTAATCTAGTCTTACAAGGAGGAACTTGCAAGAGAGTTCGAAATGAAAGACATGGGTCTTATGCACTACTTTCTAGGCATGGAGGTGTGGCAGAAATATGGGGAAGTATTTGTGTCTCAAGCAGGGAAAATTTTAAGAGCCACCCTAAATTTATATGTATAATAAATGGGTGAATCCCAATGATACATAAGAAAAATGGGAGGCGATTTTATCACTAAGATATATATATAGATATAGATATAGATATATATATATATATATATATATATATATATATATAGAGATATAGATATAGATATAGATATAGATATTAGATATAGATATAGATATAGAATCTTTCACTAGATTATATTATCTTGTGAAGTCTTGGCGAATGTTTTGCTAAAGTATAAAACCATATATGATAATAGTAAAATATATTCATGAAACTGTAATATACTAACATACATGTTTGGAAAAAAGAAACATAATTTTCACTCGTACAAACAATGTTACAAGTTTTAGTGGCCATGTTTGTCATGGTAGGAGAGATTAATGTTTTCTCTACCACTTGTTCAAGCTACCACTTTTGCTAAGCTATCAAATTTCTTTATTATTCCATATACCCCTACTACGAGATAAAATAAATAAATAAACGCATCAAGTTTGTTTACCCCAACACGCCAACAAGTAGCAAGCCCCAACTATATAATATAATGAAGTAGTAGTTATGCCAAAGGCCTCAAGGGGATCTAATGGAAAGAAGTGACCGTTGTCAAAAGCCTTCCAATCAATATATAAATGTAGATTTATTATTGTTTTAATTGGAATTCTTCAATTAAATAATAAAATTTAATTACGTCTCTCCCAATCTAAATTTCTTATTAGCATAATTCACTACCTTCATACCATTTTTATCAGTGTTGTAACATGTGGATTAATTTCCTTTTTGGTGCACAATCACCGCCTTTTAGGACAATATGGTGCAGTGACCCAACCCCTACAGATCATTACGATAAACTAAGAATAGTAGAGAAGATGAAAGGTTGTACAAACCAGCATATTTTTCAAACAACTAATCCAAGATGAGTACCTTAACTTTTTCATGAAGATATCATATTGAGAATGTTTGAAAAATGGTGGGAAATATGGGTAGCGACTATCTCTCTTCTATGAGGGTGATGCAGAAAGAGTTAAGATTTCATTGTTTTGAATTTTCTTTTTGTTAAATCAGAAAAAATAATATTAATGGAGATATCGGTAATTTTTAGTAAATTTTGTGAAGTGACTAAATTTAGCTTTAACCATTCACCTTAATATTTTTTTACAATAAAATTTCCTGAGTCTATTTAATATCTTCATTATCATAAAAACCAATCTATATCCATCTTAACTCCACATCTACCACTCTTAGAGGAATGAAATCTATTTATCCCTCCCAGCACTTAGTAGACTCGGAATTAAGATGGATCTAAGCTGATAGAATTTCCCCTTTAAATATTCTATGCTCACATGAATACCATGGTATTACCATGGGTCAATACCATGGGTTATCATAAACTTGGAGCTTAAAAACTACTATTAGTAATTTAAAAATTAATAAAATTAATAATTGATTTTTATTTTATTTTTTTATTTTAACCAAGTTAAAATGTTTAAGTGACATTAAATTACAAGATCCATTTTTACTCTTGATCTACCAAGCCCCGAGAGGGATCAAGTATTTTTCGCTCTATGTTAGTTTGCATATCACGATATTTGATCCACAGTAAAGATGGATCTACGCTAGTTTAATTCCCCCTTTAAATAGGTTGCATTCCATGTGAATACCATGGGTCAATACCATGTGCCATCTTTATTTTTATTAATACTAATATTAGGGTTAATAATGTTTTTTTTTGCGTGGTATTAATAATAATTTGGCCCATGGTATTTGGCCCATAGGCTTCACCTAAATATAACACATTTTTTGAGTGTTCTTAAATATAAGGTGGCTTATGGAGTAAATATAAAAAAAGTTTTATTTATTTACCATACCTCTCGTTTATTTATATTTTTATTAATTTACCATACCTCTT
>APFE030601426.1:0-34743 GCA_000404065.3 Pinus taeda | reverse complement strand
ACCTCCATTGTATTTATATTTTTATTTATAACTATCATAAATACATTTTCTTGAAAATGAGGGTGAATGGAAGATTGTAACTCCTAATTTCAAGGGCTAAATTTACTTTTTTTACCCTCTCCCTTAAAATAAGGTGGCTAACCTCCATACCTAATTTTTTTATAAAATAAATTTGAGGTGATTTGTAACAATGTACTATGATACAAAATATTTTCCCAATAAAAATATAAAACCCCTGAATTTAGCCAAGGGCGAAAATTTTCCCCTAAAATTTTCCATGGTCTCAAGGCAAGTATGCCAATGAGATACTCAGGCACTTTCACATGGAGAAGTGCAAGCCTATGTAGACTCCTCTAGCTAGGAACTAGAGGAATTTGCCCCTAAAATTTTCCATGGTCTCAAGGCAGGTATGCCAATGAGATACTCAGGCGCTTTCACATGGAGAAGTGCAAGCCTATGTAGACTCCTCTAGCTAGGAACTGGAGGAAGGAAGATGCTACTTCAGGTGAGGTAGTAGTTGCTACTATTGATCAACAGCTTGTGGGTTCACTTATATATCTGGTGAACACACGACCAGACTTATGCTTTGCAGTGAACCAGCTGAGTCAAGCTATGGTTCAGCCTACCAAGCTATTTTGGAAGGCAGTGAACCATGTGTTAAGATATCTCAGAGGCACATCTCGGTTTGGATTGTGGTACAGATGGACAGAGGGAGTGAAGCTTCAGGGCTTCATAGATGCAGATTGGGCAGGGAGTCCATCAAACCGGAAGAGCACTTCTGGAGGAATCTTCAACTTTGGTTCTGCTGTAGTTTCCTGGTACAACATGAAATAGAGGTTAGTTTCACTTAGCTCAGCAAAGGCTGAATACATGGCTACTAGTCAGGCTGCATGTGAGGCCATTTGGATGCAGAAGATTCCAGTGGGATTGTTTGGTCAAAGGATGGATCCAACTGTGATCTACTGTGATAATCAGAGTTGTATCAAACTCTCTGAGAATCTAGTTTTTCATGACAGGTCGAAGCACATTGATATCCGGTATCACAATCTTCGAGATTGTGTGGTCAAGAGGATCATGTTGTTGTTGTATGTTTCGACCAAGGAACAGGATGCAGATATTTTGACGAAGGCATTGTCAAAATGCAAGTTCGAGTTCCACAGAGATAGGATTGGGGTTACTGATAATCCCTTTCTTATTGAGAGGGAGTGTTGAAAATAACAACAAGAAATGTTAAATATAGAAGTGTTAAAAATAGCACTACCATAAATAGAATTTTGGGATACCTTCCTATATTAGTTAGTCCCTGAACTAAAATAGAGAAGTAAAATTTGAATTTGATCTTAGCATTTGTTTGTAAAATAATTAATTAATTCATCTTGAGTTAATTAGTTGTAGAAAATCAAACATGAAGTCTATGTGAGGAGATGCAACAGTTATCCCATTGATTGAGGAATTTATCCCTAAGTTAAAGAGATAAGGATGAGTTGTAATTTGAGTTGTAATTAGTTAACTCAGTTAACTAAGTTAAGTCCAGTTAGAATAGTTCAAATAGTTGGTTGAATTAATTGTGATTTCAATTAGTTAATGCATGCATGCATGTAACTGTTGCACTTCAGATAACTGAATATTCTCTCATAAATAACTCACGCATGTCATTTTAGATAGAGACCCAATTTTTTCACTTAGAATGTATATTATTAATAGCAACTATAACCCCTCCCTTCTTTAGCATACCTTCATAGTTAGTTGTAACTACCAGCATGCATTTAAATAGCCAATGTTTATCACATTTCCATTAAAACTGCTAAGCTCTATTCTACATTATTGATATATAATAAAGAAAGATTTGAACCTTATGACTTCCTTTGCTTAATTTAATGTGTGAGCCTTGAATTCTTGCAATAATAATAGCTTAGAATCAAGTGATAGAGAACCATGATGTGTTGGGTTGAATATAAGATGGTTTGTATCCTCTTACCTTCTCCTCTCTTTCCCATGTATATGCACATACTCACCTTTATAGTTGTCTACTATCTTCCCATTCATCCCTAACAACTAGTACTTGATTTCATATATGTTAAAAAGCTATGAATTTTACAATTTTCATTATCAAAAACTAATAAAAAAATGTAAAAAATATTAGCTTTTATATATATATATATATATATACCATTTTGATATACCATTTTGATTACCATAAATTAATAAAAGATGTGACACTAATTTATAGTATTAACCATATACATTTTAAATTTGCTTTAAATATGTGATGGTGGCAAGAGTGAGGGGTGAGGGGAGTAATTCTTGATCTTGGGAGGAAAATAGTATCCACTTTTGCATAGGGGATTAGGACAAGTCACTATATCTAGGAAAAATCTTACTCATCATCAAAATTGTTGAAGATTTTATGGCCACCATCAAAGACATGATTGTGTTTTGATGTTGAAGGGAAATAAATTGACAAACATTATCATTTGGATTAAAAGGTATTCCAATTTACTTTCACAATCCTTCTATCTCCATGCCAAAAGACACCTCAACTATGTGGCAAATAAGTGGGCCAACATAGCTTCAAATCTTGAGATTGGACTACTATCCAAAAATTGGGGTAACACTAAATGTTATATCCCATCGTTCTAATTTCATATTGTTGGTTTCAGATCACATTTACTCTCTCATGAGTGAGTAGATAATTCATCATTCCATTTGCATCAATTTAGGAGAATGAAGGATCCTTTGTAGTACCTTAGGCATGTGTTCAACAGTTTTGGTTATGGCTGTTAAAGGATTCAATTATATTATGTGTTTCATGAATGTGATAATGGAGTGTGTAGGTGTTAGAATTTGGTAGTTGCACATCCTAGTTTTGGTGGGGATAACAACTTGGAGATAACATCCTAGTCACTTGTTTTCATTTGTAGTATCTCATTGACTTTCAACCCTTCTTATTTTTCCATCCTTTGTTTTGTACCCTCTTAAGCCTAAAATCACTAAGAAACAATTGGTGAAGGCTAACTCAAAAAACTCGTGGGAAAATGCAAAGAATGAGACACAGGTTCATCTTGAGGTTTCTCTAGTTCAAGGTAACTCTTACAATTTCTTGTATTCAAATAGTCATATTTATCCTTAATTCATTTCTATTTTCAATTCATCCTTACATTCAAGAACAAAAAAACTATTAATGAAATTCCATGGAAGTATATAATTTTGTAGTCCTTAAATTTGTTCAATTTCTTTCCTTCCTCTACAAATCCCAAAAGCGGTTTCTCTTTAGAAACCAAAATTAAAAGGGTTTCCTTGTTAGGGTTGAGGTCATCTCTATTTGATAGAAAACCATCCCCGATGGACCAAAGTGATATCAATGAATCCAAAAGAATTTTGAGAAATTGCAAAAAGCTAATTAATTCTAATAAGATATTGTTTTGTGAGCCTACTCTAAGATAAATGAATTGAAGCACCATTGTATCATGTTACATACCAAAATTGTGAATTTTTTGATTCAATAGAATCAAAGGATCGGTTTATTGGAAGTTGATAACTAGGTTAGAAATTTGGCATTGAATCTTCAAAGAGAAAAGAAGAATGATGAGAGTATAAAATATGAGTTTATTTTATTATCCCATAATTAAAGGTACACTAATTATACTTGTTTACAATCCCATGGTTGGATTGCACTTAATAAAATATCCATTGCATCAACTTGACTAGGTATAATTAGAAAGGTGGTTCTTGGATTGGCATGGATAAGTAGCATGTGAGGAAGTGAAATTGGAGGAAACTTTATGAAGAGTTAAATACTTGGTAGGACACGAAGACCACAAGAGAAATAAGGTCGAGAGTTGCTAACATATGAGACAATGTTGGAGATGACTAATTAGTGAACCAAATTATTTATGAGTAGTTTTTCGTGGTGTTCTAAGTTGATTCATGGGAATTTCAATAGTGACCAACTTGTCTAGAAGTTGTAACTTTGTTGAACTACTACTATTATTGTTTTAAGTGGGTTTTATCATCCTTGGGTTCCCACTATAAAATGGTTTTATTCTATTATGATTTGGTTAGTTTTTTCACTTGTTATGTGTAGTGTTCCATAACCCATATACCTGAAATGTAAATTAGGTTCACAAATATTATAAATGTAATAAGCTAGATTAAAGAGACAAGTAAGATGAGATATGTGAAATATGCCCTCCTATTATGATAATTGGGGGAGGTGTTAGAAACATTGTTTTGATCCATTTTGAGGAACGTTTTTGGATATAGCGTTGGATATTCACCAAATATTTCATGGGGACTTGAAAACTCTCAAGTGTGGTGGATACATTGGGCCTTCATTTTGAGGCCTTTGTTACTATTATAAGTGTGATTTTTTCCCTTTATACCCCCTATTATAGCCTATTATCATTTCCCTTTTTTCATAAACACTTGCACTATGTTCATCACATGATGATGAGGTGTGGTGTTGTTAAATTCAATGTTTTTCCCTTATTTTTAATTAGTTATTTGAGCTCAAGCTTGAAGGATCTAGTAACCGAAATCGTTAGTTTTCATATCTATGCACCCCTACGGTAAAATATGCCACATGGTTTTCATCACTAGGTGGCTCAAGATGGATCAATGTTGGTTGATTTTCTCCTAGGTTAGACAAGGAAGACTTTTGAATTGTAATGTCCAAACAAAAAATTGAGTGAACACATTGAGAGTGGCATTATAACCAAATATAACCAAATAGGTACATTCATTTTTGTTTTTAAATATTGTTGGCATTGTTTTTATTTAGAAAATATTTTTTATACAATTTCGTATTATTATTGAATTATACATCTCCCTTGTATTATTGTTATTAGGAGATAACTATTTTTTAATTTTTTTTTACTTTTAATTATTTTTCTTCTTTATGCATTGAAACTTTGTTTAGTTATGATCAACATATGGATATTTAAATAGCTTACTTAGTTTTGTAGTAGAATATTTTTAAAAAGCATAAAAAAATATACTTCTTACTAAGTAAAAATATAATATTTGTTTCACTTTCAATTAATTTATATTTTTAAAGTTGATATTAATTTTATGTTATTTAATATGAACATCTAAATATTTTATTTATGGTTGAGAGTGAGAGTGAATTTTTTTTACAACATTTTCTAGGTTGCGATGTCAACAACAAACCAAGTGAGCATAACGAGAAACATTATTGAT
Source organism: Pinus taeda (assembly GCA_000404065.3). Classification (NCBI taxonomy): domain Eukaryota; kingdom Viridiplantae; phylum Streptophyta; class Pinopsida; order Pinales; family Pinaceae; genus Pinus; species Pinus taeda. The sequence continues at coordinate 29,544 of APFE030601426.1, read as the reverse complement.
ATTTTGTAATGCTTTTAATAAAAACTAATCAAATAGATGTATTCATTTTTGTTTTTAATTATAACCAACATTGTTTTTTTTATTTATAGATATTATATATAATATATATATGAATGTGTGTCAACTTGAGACACAATTCTCTCATGTTGGGTTGTAGAATTTACCATTGTGGGAAATAATTTCTTGTTTTACTTCTAATTGTACCTTCTTTTTTAAGTTGATATAAGATTATGTTATTTCACATAAATATCAAAAAATTAAATATTTTTACCACATGTTCTGAATTGTAATGTCAAAACAACAAATTGAGTGAACACAATGAGAATAGAATTATAACCAAATAAGTATATTCACTTATGTTTCTAGTTATTGTTGGCATTGTTTTTATTTAGAAAATATTTTCTACACAATTACATATTTTTATTGAATTACACATCTCCCTTGTATTATTGTTATTAGGAAATAATTGTTTCTTTTTAAGTTTTAATTATTTTTCCTCTTTTTCTATTGAAACTTTATTTTATTATGATCAACATATGGATATTTAAATAGATTACATAAGTTCTCTAGTTTAATATTATAAAAATTATACTCTTACTAAGTGAAAATATAATAATTTTTTTCACTTTAATTAATTTAAAATTTTAAAGTTTATATAATTTTATGTTATTTAATATGAACATCTAAATATTTTATTTATGATTGACAGTGAGAGTGAATTTTTTTTACCACATTTTCTAGATTGTGATGTTAACAACAAACCAGGTGAGCATAATGGGAGAAACATTATTGATATTTATAATATTTTTTAATAAAAACTAACCAAATAGCTATATTCATTTTTGTTTTTAATTATAACCAAAATTGTTTTTTATTTAAAAAATATTTATATTTTATTTTAAAATGAATGTGTGTTAACTTGAGACACATTTCTCTCATATTGGGTTGTAGAATAGGCCATTGTGGGCAATAATTTCTTGTTATACTTCTAATGTTTTTTTTAAAGATGATATAAGATTATATTATTTCGCATAATCATCAAAAGATTATAATATTTTTATCACATATTCTGAGTTGTAATGTCAAAACAGCAAATTGAGTGAACATGGTGAGAGTGACATTATAACCAAATATAACCAAATAGGTATATTCATTTTTGTTTTTAATTATCGATGACATTTTTTTTGTTTAGAAAATATTTTTTATACAATTACATATTTTTATTGAATTATACATCTCAATTGTATTATTGTTATTAGGAAATAATTGATTTTTTTATATACTTCTAATTATTTTTCTTTTTTGTGCATTGAAACCTTATTTTGTTATGATCAACATATGGATATTTAAATAGATCACTTAAGTTCTGTAGTGAAATATTTTTAAAAGGCATAAAAATTATACTTCTTACTAAGTAAAAATATAATATTTTTTCACTTTTAATTATTTTATTTTTATAAAGTTGATATTAATTTCATTTTATTTAATATGAACATTTAAATATTTTATTTATGGTTGAGAGTGAGAGTGATTTTTTTTTACTACATTTTCTAGGTTGTGATGTCAACAACAAACCAAGTGAGCATAATGAAAGAAACATTATTGATATTTTATAATGTTTTTAATAAAAACTAACTAAATAAGTGTATTCATTTTTGTTTTTAATTATAACCAACATTGTTTTTTTTCATTTAAAAAATATTTTATTTTTATTTTAAAATGAACATATGTCAACTTGAGACACAATTCTCTCATATTGGGTTGTAGAATGGACCATCGTGTGCAATAATTTCCTGTTTTACCTCTAATTACTTCTTTTTTTTAAGTTGATACAAGATTATGTTATTTAACATAAACATAAAAAATAAATAAATTATGATATTTTTATCACATGTTATGAATTGTAATGTCAAAACAACAAATTCAGTGAACACAGTGAGAGTGACATTATAGCCAAATTGGTATATTCTTTTCTCTTTTTCTTTTTTAAAGTTTTGCTAGTATTGTTTTTTTTAAGAAAATATTTTTTCAATAAAAGAGAGACTTGTCAACTCAAAAAGGTAAGGTTGAGAACGCAAGAAATTATAATCTCCCTCACTCTAGGGTATAGAATGCATATTTAAATACAACAATAACTTTTAAATAATTAAGAAAAAAGAAAATTAAATTTTATGAAAAAATGATATTCAAAATAATATTACATTTTTTAATTTTAAATTGATATTCTTTTTATAAATTTTTTAAATATATAAGTTATTTTAGATATTTTTTAAAAAGTAATAATTATCAAATGAGAATATTAATAATAGTTAAATATGTAAATAAAATTGATATTTATAATTTCATTTTTAAATCTTACTTTTTGATATATCAATTCTAAATATACTTTAAATTTTAAATAAAAAATCCAATTATCATTTCTAGTTTACTTGTTGTGGGTAAGAGTGTGGCAACAATCATTGAGCGAAAACATTTAAATTAAAATGAACCCATCGTGGTTACTGCCCATCAGTTTTAGTAACTCCAAATATATATCCCTCAATTTCCAATGCTACAAATTTATATAAAACCTAAGATGATAACACCCCATGTTCCACCTTCATTATGTCTAATTTCAAACACTCCATCAATTAATGTCTCCACCCTCTAGGAAATAGGGATTCCAAAGATTAATGTCTCCACCCTCTAGGAAATAGGGATTCCAGAGATATTATGTCCACCCTAAAATTACTTGGATTTTCTATCCCCACCCCAAGACTAATACTAGTTTACAATTCAGTGTATCCCTTTAGATCAACCCGTTTAAGAATTCCATGTTCTTTTACAACAACATGTTTAAGAATTCCATGTTCCTTTACAATCTATGCTACAGAAAGACCTCAGTACACAGCCTGACATACAAAAAACACCATAGAACACAACACCAATTCCATTGAACCACACATTTATGAGGCTGGTTAATGATAAATTAAGTGCATATGGGGAAACAATTTCAGGTAAGTGGCACATAATATGTGCAAGGGATTGAAGCATTAGACAAGTTAGCTGAGTAGATCCCATGTGTCCTCACACACTAGACACCTATCTACGATATCTATGATATAAATTCTCTGGACTTATATATTCCCTATTTGGAATTTTTAGAACTTATGTAGTCCTATGTGACCTCACAATAGATCCACTTCAGAAATTTATTCCTGAAGCATTGAGTATTCGGTCCTCACTTGGGTGTTACATTTGTCATTATATGCACTTCAAATTTTAGAGCACGTTAGCTATGGGGGCTATGCTTCTCTGGGCATATCTCTTTCTATTTTGACATTGATGGTTTAGAATGATTTGTTCGATGTTGTGAAGCCTTGCACATACCTGTGCATGGGAATTTTCTTGGTGGAGACCATGAAGAGCCTCCTATTTTTTAAGGCTAGGAGTTATCTACCCCACACAATCTTATATGCAAACAATAAAAGATTGTAGCATAGGGTTAATTAACCCCACACGATTTGGTATGCAAATAGTAACAGATATGCAATAGGAATGGATTCAGTACAACAACAAGGAAATTCGTTATGCAAATAGCACGACCGCAGGGGATCTAATACCACGAAAAGGAATTTGGATGTGAAAATGGCACAAGATATGAAATAGCAGGGGAACTAGCTACATATTTATCTCTAAAATCCTTTCCTATAGCAACACGCAAAGACAACAATAACAGAGAGAGTTTATTGCTCTAAATTTTCTATAGGTTTCTGCACACTAATAAATATAATATATAATATATAATATATATATATATATATATATATATATGCTTTTTTTATCCCTCCTTATGTTGTCTCAAAAAGACCAAGCTCCCACCCTTGTACAACCGACTCCCCAGCTTCGTTCCCCAACTGCTAACTCTCTCCTTGCATTACCTAGGTTTTTCTTCCTTTCTTTTTTTCCCTGCTCTTGTTTCCTCTCCATTTTCCAGTACTCGCTCCATGTTTCTAGTTAGTTAGTGCTCGGATAGCTGGAATTTTCCTTTCCTTCCATTTGGCCTCCTTCTCTATCGTCGACCATATGCGTTTCACCTCTAAATATCTTCTCACCCTAGTGAACCAACACACAAATTGGAGAGAAGTCGAGAAATGTCACATGCCCTCGCTCAATGATCTCGTTTTTGGCATTGATGTGTGTTTCACCTTTAAAATATCTGCTCGCCTTAGCGAACCGACACAAAAAATGGAGAGAAGTTAAGAAATTTCACATGCCCTCGCTCAATGATCTCATTTTTGGCATTGTAACTATAGTGGAAACCACCACATTAAAATTCCAAATACCCCTTATGAATTCAATTAAAATGATTTAACTTTATGTTGGTAAAAAACCTCATCGTGGATAACCCTCTCGTGTTTCCCATACTTTCATTTTGCCTAACCTTTTGTTTATTAGTCATACCCTCTTACTTAGTTAAGTTTGGGTAAAGACATTTAATTGGTGAGATACAATATGACTTGTGTATCAATTGTTTGCATGCTTACTTTTAAATTTTGAATGTCCCTTGAACATTATGTTGAGGTTTGTTATTACAATGGTGGGATAATGAAATTAGCATTGGATGCCGACTTTTTTTATTGGAGTGAGGACATTAATTTAGCAAGAAACTTCATTTTTTTTGTAAATTGTCTTCTAAAATGTTTTCTTAAGAGAATTTTATTCAAGATATCGCACTTTGGTTATTGGACTTTACATTTTATGTGATCGATTTTCTTATTGATTTCTACATTATTTTTTTTGTCCTTAATATCAAGGGTCTTATTTTCTCTTTGGTTTCTGTTGTAGCTGCTACAATAGCCCCAAAAAAAATTGACTCTTTCAAAACTTTGGAGACCCCCCATACTTGATTGCTTATTTCCCTTTTCCTTTGGTTTCCAAGGTTTTGTCCCTTCTCTAAACCATATATGATTTCCAAAGACCTAGAAATAATGACTGTAAGGGACCAAAATAAAGACATCAAGTATGTAAATAAATCAAGATGCATCACCAATCTAATGTTTTCGCAGATCAACTTGTCAAATGCCATACCAACCAAATAATTGGTTGTTCTATTCAAGAATGTACGAATCACAATATCAAAGTGATATTGTTGACTTAATTAATCATAATTTCACATCATCCGCCACCCACCTTCGAAATATCCTCCTTCTTACTTCACATTGCCCAAGTCATGATCATCCTCTTAATAACACCTCAAATTATTGCCAAAGATTATTTGGATTCTAGACTATGAATCATACAGGCATCAACAATTCCACCATGCCATTGACTTAATATAATGTGTTTTTTATCATTTTTTCCTTGAGACATTTTTAACATCAATAATGAGAAATTGTTATAAGGAAGATTCAACAACCTGAGATGAGTTATGTATCAATGGGCCACTTGTAAAAGTGTAACCTAAATTTACCAATAGTACAATGAATTATATAAATATATCAATGCTAGAAACCATGCAACCATGAAAAATGTCATTCACACACTTTGTTGTTTCAATTTCCTACCCTTTTCCATATATTCACCTTCAGGCATTCACAGTATCAAAGCACAATTACTGAAAGTAAAATCAAAATGTGAAATGTCACATCCTTATGGCTATAACACTTGAAAACTACATGTATTCGAGTATTGTATCTTAAGGAATTGGTGTGATAGTTATTAAGCTACTTAGGACATCATACCCTCATTTCGATCTAAGTAGGAAAAGGAGCCACAATACAACACCCTATAGTCCTTACTGCAAATAAGGGTTAATTTCCTAATAATTTGGTCATTTTTTCCCTATCAAATCTCTTACCTAATTAATGTGTAGCACCATTATATACCACACTTTAGGAGGCATACCCACCCATCTAGCTTGAAGAATGGAAATCTGGGAAGAACTAAGCTATGATGAGAAATGTCCATCACTCTTTTCCTCAGAAAGTGCATCAAGGGGCCATAGCGGTAAATTGGGCATAGGATACCTTCTGTTGCTAACTTCATGAGATGTCAATGGTATGTACAATTAATAACCATAAGGTCTATTATTTACAATTATAAGGAAAAAACCCTCCTGGGTTGTATCCATTAAGGATTGACCCTGCTTCACCTAAGGTCCATACATAAGCATATAAGAATAATAGAAGAACTATCTAGGTATAGTTACACATTCAAGTATGATGAAACATCACCTTGTTATGATTTTGATTTATTTTACTAATTGGTATTGTCGTCTGTGGTCACGGCATACCACAATATTCTTGGTTATTAGAAAGTTCGATAGGTAGGTAACATGGTTCCTCATTATGGGTAATAGTTAAGGACTATGGTTACAAATACCTTCGCCATTGAAACACCTCAAAATGGGCACAGGGGAAGGTTTCCTAATCACCTCCCAACCATTGACATATTCTTGTGTGCAAGTGTCACCCCTAGAGTGAAACTAGTCCCAATGTTTAGGTGAAGGATTCAAGAGGTTGTCCCACCTCCACCCTGCTAGAACATATAATTTGTAGAAAACTCTGTGGGACTCCTAAAATTGTCGTGTTCTAGCTTAGCTGACCAACCATGAAGTTTGGATATTCTAAAGTGATCCATACCTACAACACTCAACAACTCTACAACTTTAAAATACATGTTTCATTGTTTCCTCTATTTGAAATGTAAGAAAACCCTTGAAATTGTCACATTATAGCTGAGCTAACCAAGCATGAAGTTTTCTTATTTGAAAGTGGTCCATGCCAACAACACTCAACAAACTCTACAACTGTGAAAGACACATTTCACTATTTCTTTTGTTTGAAATGTAAGGAAACCACTGGTTAACCCTATTTTAATATTTTATGAATTGCATTGACAATAAGGGACTAATTGATTACCAACCAGCCTAGATCTTGGGACTTGAAAGGTGTTCTGATTTCAATATGGTTTGACATTTTTTTATCCATCTATTAACTATTATCCTGAATTATCTAATTCTAGCTAAGCCTAGAGGAGAAGGATCTCCTGAATTGTTGGATCTCTCCTCCTCTTAATTTTCTAAAGCTCATTCTTTTACGATGCCTAAAAAGGTAACCCAAGCAAGGTGGGATATGGGTGTATCTTCATGGATAATTTGGGATCCCATATCTGCATTTACATTTTTTTTGTGGGATATAATATTAATAATGTAGTAAAATTGAAAGCCTTGCAAGATGTACTACTCATTTCCTAGACTCAAGGGCAGACCAAACTTATGGGGTGGGAGATTCTCAACTTGTTATAAACATAATCAAAAGAATCCTAGAATGCATCTAAACTAGAACAATGTCATTTATTTTGAGAATAGATAGAGCAGACATAAAAATAGAATATGAAACAAACTACATATGATCTATCCTTTAATTGTCAAGTTTAAAGAGGTAAAGAATAAACTACAAGAACCAATGGATGGGCTGGATACTCTTAACGTTCTCCTTAATTACTAGTTGACGAAATTGATAGACACTTGGAATGGATTTCAGATTCAAAAGGTACTTAATAAGGACTTGCTGGAGAAGAATAATTGCACATTTCATCCCTAGGAAGTATCATCCCTTTTACTTGGTTTCAGTTTGGTTGCCTTCTACATTGGGTACTTATTGGTTTGGTCAATGACTATTCTATGTCCTATTTTGATAAGCTAAGTGTGCAGTGCCTTCCAGGTTTATAATAAACAATCCTTAAATGTGGATATATGTAATTTTCTACTCATCACCTCAAATTTTCTCATCAATTTCCCCCTTTAAATAGGTTAGAAATCTTACATTCTTTCATTCAGTATAACTACTGTCCACATAGGTGCACCCACATCATTGTAATGATCACATGCATCTCATAGCACTTACACACAACTAATCATGGTAGCTGAGACAACGATGGTCCTTTCATACCAAATTTTGTGAGGTCAAGTTGGGACCTCATACCAGAGAGATTCACAAACTATTGTTGGGAAATATTTTGCTATCAAAAGGTATGTGAATTATGGAATCTCAATCTATAATAAGGTTGAGACCAAAAGATGTGGTCATTTAAGTTCTCAAGATGGATCCTAAATATTTTATCTAGTAATTTTCAAGGTGGGAGAAGTAGTAAAAATGACACATAAAGTTGATTCCTCCAAATATTCCGCTCTAAAATATGGCTGCAAAATAATATATTGATCCAACCACAATTATTTATACCTTGCATACCTTCCTCGTGGATCATATCTAACAACATATGAACACATTTATTTACCTAGAAAATCTAAGTAAATTTCCTACTCACATTGCTTAGAAGAACAGAATATGCCATCATCAAAATCCTCCAGCTCCTCAAGTTAAAAAATAATATTAGGGGAAGGAAAAGTTACCTTGAATCCTAACACACCAATAGGATTAGCAATGAGGGACAAGCTCAGAAATATATAATTACCGAAAAAAGAAACCATTTGCATTACTCTCCAAGTTCACTCACTATTGAGATGAGCTTGGATGAGTTGGAGAAAATATTCCCTCTCCACAGCTAGTGATCCTAGCCCTCCTAGGCCTTATAAACTCCTGGCACAGCTACTGGGACTCTGTAAATGGAAGGGAAAAATTACAAAGTTGGGAGAGACTTCGGTCCAATTTGGTGCAGGAATAAATTCAACAGAACACTAGAGATGGAGTAACATCTAAATATTAAGAGGAACATAATTTTTCCTTCGTTAGAAAGGGAAATAAGGGCAAGGGAAAGAGGGACCAAATAAAACCAGACACTACCTAGAACAATGGCAAGAATAAGGACTTGAGCAAGATAAAAAAATTTCACTGCCATGAATCTAGGAATTATGGAACCAAGTTTTTGGAAAAGAAGTCTAACAAGGAGCCTTCAAGAGGAGCAGGAGGTGAATCACTTGCCTCACAATTCGAATTAGACTTAACCTTGATTGTATGTATGGAAAAAATTGTAATTGGGAGCGTGTGGTATCTATATTTAGGTGCCTCATTCCATATGACATGATGTAAATAATTCTTAGTATCCTAGAGGAGAAGGATCTCCAAATGCACATAGAACTTGTGGATTATGGGTAGTACAGTGCTAAAGGAATTGGTAATGTAACCTTTAAAAGGGAGTTAGGCTCCCATCTTCATTTGAAAGATGTCGTGTATGTACCTGGGATGAAGAAGAACTTGATATCTATAGTTATATTGGAGGATCATGGCTATGATGTTGTTTTCAATAATGGGAAAGTCTTTCTGAGACATGTAGCTATCAGTCATGTGAAATAGATTGGAGTTTGTGTGAAGAACCTATACAATCTTGGACTAGAATCTTGCATTGCATTAAGTAGCAAGGTAGGAGAAGTGTAGAGTTGGGATGTTGGAGAACTCTAGCATAGACACATGGGACACATAAACCATTGGGCCTAAAAAATCATGCATCAGATTACCATCAGTCTCTCGAAATGCGCCCTTGACCAACATGATGTCTAGAAGAGATGGACATTGGGGAAATAGGTAAAATCTACCTTCGAGGGCCAAGATAACAGAGCTAGAGTAATCTTGGAGTGAGTCCACTCTAATGTATGTGGACCATTTTATACAACCTCTACAACAAAACACAAGTATTATGTTATTTTATTGATGACTTTTTGAGAAAATGTTGGATCTTCTTCATGTAGAAGAAGGATGAAGTTTTCTCGAAATTTGTTGAATTCAAAGCATTGGTTTAAAAGGATACTGGTCATAAATTGAAAGCCTTGAGAAGTGATAATGGAAGAGAATATGTATCTAGCATCTTTAAGGAATTTTTTGCCAAAGAGGGCATTAGAAGAGAATTGAAAACACCCCATAACCCACAACAAAATGGGGTGGTTGAAATGAAGAAAAAAAGAATAGTGGGAGTAGAAAGAGCCATGTTGCATGATGAGGGGATTCCATTACACCTATGGGGGCAACAAAACAGTTTATTTGTAGAACCGGAGCCTTCATAGAATACTTGGCATGATCACACCCAAAGCTTTCTATCGGAGGAAGCCATCTGTATCTCATTTCATGTTTTTTGGAGCTACTATGTATTTTCATGTCTCTAAGGATAAAAGGAAGAAACTTGAGCATGAAGCTAAGATGGAAGTATTTGTAGGATACATAGAGACACCCCATAACTATACGGTGTCTTTGTCGTCACCCATGGTGACAGCAATGAGGAGACTTGTCAAATTTGATGAAGAGAAGGCTATGAGATGCTCTCTAGAGTAAGAGTTGAGTATCCTACCATAGGAGGAGCTTAAAGTTCCTAAGGAGGAGCATCATGTAGAGATTTTGGAGATTTTGGAGCAGTCACATGTAGAGGAGTAAATAAGAGGCTGAGTGGAGGCATCCACTCAACCATAATCTTCCGTAGAGGAGAGGAAGAGAATCAAGGAAGATGACTAATTGGTATAGCATGTATGGGAGCATGTGGGAGCTCCTTCATCTTAGCATAGTAAGAGGAGGTCACCAGACATGTACATTGGGTATATGGCTATAATTTAAGACATCATTGAGTCAGAGCCTTCTTCATTTGAGGAAGCAGTTTCTCAACCAGTGTGGGTCGATTCCATGGTGGAGGAGTATGAATCCATAATGAAGAAAAATGTATGGAAGGTGGTGTCGAGGCCAGAGAACAAGCCAGTAGTTGGTTCCAGATGGATCTGCAAAGTGAAGCATGCAACTAATGGAAGCATTGAGAAGTACAAGGCTAGATTTGTGGCCAAAGGCTTCTCTCAAGTAGAGGGAGTGCACTATGAGGAAACATTTGCACCAATGGAAAGATATTCCTAAATCATAACCATTCTAGAATTAACGACACAGATGGGGTGGAATATCCACCAGATGGATGTAAAGAACACCTTTCTTGATGGTGTTGTTGAGGAAGAAACTTACATAGAGTAGACAAGCATTTTTGAGACATTTGACTGGGAGACGTGTGTAGACCCAAAAGAGCCCTATATGTTCTCAAACAAGCACCCTAAGCATGGTTTACTCAAACTTATACATATCTCAGTGGATTGGGATTCACCAAAAATGAAGAGATGCCAACCTTTGCCACATTGTGGTATATGGAAAGTTGCTTATCTTGGTATTGTATGTTGATGACTTGATACTTAGAGGAGATGAGTAGTTGCTATGGTCTTGCAAGGAGGAGCTCGCAAGATAATTTGAGATGAAGGGCATGGGATTGATACATTACTTCCATGGGATGGAAGTATGGAAGGGTGATGGTGGCATGCTTATGAGTCAAGTGAAGTACACCTCTGAATACTTCAATTATTTTACATGGATAAATACAAGACTATGGACACACCTCTAACTGAAAATTGGAGAAAGGAGAGTTCTTCAAGAGAGAGGCGGTAGATGGTACCATCTATATAAAGCTTATAGGACCCTTGATGTATCTGGTGAACAAAAGGCCCAACATATGTTATGTAGCTAATCATTTGAGTCAAGCCATGGTAAAGCTTACCAAGATTTATTGGAAGGCAACAAAACATGTGTTGAGGTACCTTAGAGGCATAATTGAGTATGCGGTATGGTACATGAGGAAAAAGGGAGTGAACCTCCAAGGATTCACTGATGTAGATTGGGTAGGGAGTCCATCAAATAATAAAACTACTTCGGGTGCTATCTTCAGTGTTGGGTCTATAGTTATTTCTTGTTATAGTGGGAAACAGAGGTATGTGGCACTCAACTCAACAAAGGCTGAATACATGGCTACAAGTAAAGAAGAGTGAGACCATATGGATGAGGAAAATACTTGTGGGCCTTTTCAATTAGCAGATGGATTCAACAATGATTTAGTGTGATAATCAGAGTTGTATCAAACTCTATGAGAATCCATTATTTCATGACAGGTCCAAGCACATTGATATTAGGTATAGTATTTGCATAATTCAAATAATAGTATTGCAAAAGTAGGTGCAAATAATTAAATTTTTTATTCAGTCCAATAATAGTGCAAATAATTCATTCTCCTTCTCATAGTAAGTAATTTATAATAGCTAATGTATTAGGTGTAGAAAAGTATGTGTTACACTACACAACACATAGGCTTGTCGATGACCAGAAGACCCTCTTCATCGGCAACTCTGAGAAAGGTAATGCAATTATTGAGTAATAAACACAACAGCAAAGGCCAAGTGTAAGTAAACCTTCGAAAAGACTTTAATGCAGAAAAATAGAGAAGTTGATACGATCTAATTTTGCTTGCAGAAGGTGATTGTATAAATAGCATCACTGCAAGTGAAAGTGTTGATGGCGTCATCATAAGCGTAGTTGTACATTGTCAGGTAGGCAGCCTTGAAAATATTTGAGTACTCGTTAGGAGGACACGTGTCAGTGGTTTTATGGTCACCAGTACAGAAGTACTCAAGAAACTTGAATGCATTACACGTGCTCCTGTGGGCAATCACTCACCCCTTATTGTCCGTGATGATGAGCTTGGTAGGGAAGTTGCTCAGAATATTAGCAACGCATACAACCATAATTATTTATACTTTACATACTTTCCTCATGAATCATATATAACAAAATATGAACAAATTTATTTACCTATAACATCTAAGTAAAAGGCCTACTCATATTCGTTAGAAGAACATAATATGCCATCGTCAAAATCCTCCACCTCCTCAAGTTAAAAAATAATATTAGGGGAAGGAAAATTTAGCTTGAATCCTAACACACCAATAGGATTGGCATTGAGGGACAAGCTTAGAAATATCTTATTGCCAAAATGAGAAACCATTCTACATTAATCTCTGGGTTCCCTCGGTGTTGAGATGAGCTTGGATAAGTTGGACAAAATGTTCCCTCCCCACAACTAGTGATCGTAGCCCTCTTAGGTCTTATAAACTCCTAGCACAACTATTGGGACTCTGTAAATGGAAGGGAAAAATTACAAAATTGGGAGAGACTTCAGTCCAATTTGGTGCAAGAAGAAATTCAACAGAGCACTAGAGATGGAGTAACATCTAAATATGAGGAGGAAGATAATTTTTCCTTGGTTGGAAAGGGAAATAAGTGCAAGGGAAAGAAGGCCCAAAGAAACAATTCGAATTAAACTTCACCCTAATTGTATGTATGGAAAAAATTGTAATGGGGAGTGTGTGGTATCTATATTTAGGTGCTTCCTTGCATATGACATGATGTAAAAAATTCTTCAGTATCCTAAAGGAGAAGGATCTCCAAATGCAAAAAGAACTTGGGGACGATGGGTGGTATAGTACTAAAGGAATTGGTAACGTAACCTTTAAGAGGGAGTCAGGCTCCCGTCTTCATTTGAAAGATGTAATGTACGTACTTGGGATGAAGAAGAACTTGATCTCTATAATTGTATTGGAGGATCATGGCTATGATGTTGTTTTCAGTAAGGGGAAAGTCTTTCTCAGACATGAAGCTATCAGGAAAGTGAAATAGATTGGAGTTTGTGTGAAGAACCTATACAAACTTGAGGTGGAAGCTTGTGTTACACTAAATATAAAGGTAGGAGAAGTGTAGAGGTTGGATGTTGGAGAACTCTAGAATAGACACATGGGACACTTACACCATGGGGCCTTAAAAATGATGCATCGAGTTACCGTCGGTATCTCAAAATGCACCCTTGACCAACATGATGTCTGCATGGGATGCAAATTGGGGAAATATGTCAAATCTACGTTCGAGGGCTGAGATAATAGAGTTGGAGTAATCTTGGAGTGAACCCACTCTAATGTATGTGGACCATTTCCTACAACCTCTACAACAAAACACAAGTATTAAGTTATTTTATTGATGACTTTTCAATAAAATGTTGGATCTTCTTCATATGGAAGAAGGATGAACTTTCCTCAAAATTTGTTGAATTCAAAGAATTGGTTTAAAAGGATACTGGTCATAAATTCAAAGCCTTGACAAGTGATAATGGAAGAGAATATGTATCTAGTATCTTTAAGGAATTTTGTGACAAAGAGGGCATTAGAAAAGAATTGATAACACCCCATAACCCAAAACAAAATGGGGTGGTTGAAAGGAAGAACAAAAAAATAATGGGAGTATAAAGAGCTATGTTGCATGATCAGGGGTTGCCATTACACATATGGGCATAATAATGCAACAACACAGTTTATTTAGAGAACCAGATTCCTCATACAATACTTGGCATGATCAAACGCGAATCTTTCTATGGGAAGAACCCATTTGTATCCCATTTTAGATTTTTTTGAGCTACTGTGTATTTTCATGTCTCCAAAGATAAAAGGAAGAAGCTTGATCATGAAGATGAGATGCGAGTCTTTGTAGGATACGTAGAGAAACCGCAGAACTAAAGGGTGTATTTTTCGTTACCCGGGGTGAAAGTAATGAGGAGAGTTTTCAAATTTGATGAAGAGAAGGTTATGAGATGATCTATAGAGTGAGAGTTGAGTATCCCACCATAGGAGGAGATTATAGTTCCTAAGGAGGAGCCCCATGTAGAGATTTATGAGGGTTTGGAGCAGCCACATGTAAAGGAGTAAACAAAAGGCCGAGTGGAGGCATCCACTCAACCAAAATCTTCCATGGAGGGGAGGAACAGAACCATTGAAGCTAATAGATTGGTATAGGATGTACGAGAGCATGTGGGAGCTCCTTCATCTTAGCACAGTAAGAGGAGGTCACTAGACATGTACATTGGGTATATGGCTCTCATTACAAAAATCATTGAGTCAGAGCCTTCTTCATTTGAGGAAGCAGTTTCTCAACCAGTGTGGGTTGATTCCATGGTGGAGGAGTATGACTTGATAATGAAGAAAAACCTATGGGAGGCAGTGTCGAGGCTAGAGAAAAAGTCAATAGTTGGTTCCAGATGGATCTACAAAGTGAAGCATACAATTGATGGTAGCATCAAGAAGTACAAGGATAGATTTGTGGCCAAAGGATTCTCTTCAGTAGAGGGAGTGGACTATGAGGAAACATTTGCACCAGTGTGAATATATTCCTCAATCATAACCATTCTAGCATTAGCTACATAGATGGGGTGGAAGATCCACCAGATGGATGTGAAGAACACCTTTCTCGATGGTGTTGTTGAGGAAGAAATTTACATAGAGCAGAGAAAGGGATTTGAGACATATGATTGGGAGACATGTGTAAACTCAAAAGAACCCTATATGTCTCAAACAAGCACCCTAAGCATAGTTTACTTAGATTTATTCATATCTCAGTGGATTGGGATTCACCAAAAGTGAAGAGATTCCAACCTATATCACATTGTGGTATATGTCAAGTTGCTTATGTTGGTACTATATGTTGATGACTTGATACTTATAGGAGATGAGCAGTTGATATGGTCTTGCCAGGAGGTCATTGCAAGAGAATTTGAGATGAAGGACATGGGATTGATACATTACTTCCATGGGATGGAAGCATGGCACAGTGATGGTGATATGTTTATGAGTCAGGCGAAGTACACCTCAGAATACTTCATATATTTTACATGGAGAACTACAAGCATATGGACACACCTCTAACTACAAATTGGAGGAAGGAGAGTGCTTCTTCAAGAGAGGTAGTATATTCTACCATCTATAAACAACTTCTGGGATCCTTGATGTATTTGGTGAACACTAGGCCCGACATATATTATGTAGCTAATTAGTTGAGTCAATCCATCGTAAATATTACCAAGATTTATTGGAAGGAAACAAAGAATATGTTGAGGTACCTCAGAGGCACAATTGAGTATGTGCTATGGTACATGAGGAAAAAGGGAGTGAAGCTCCAAGGATTCACTGGTGGAGATTGGGCAGGGAGTCCATCAGATAAGAAAATTATTTCGGGTGCTATCTTCAATGTTGGGTCTGTAGTTATTTCCTGGTATAGTGGGAAACAAAGGTATGTGGCACTCAACTCAACAGAGGTTGAATACATGGCTACGAGTCAAGAAGCGTGGAGACCGTATGGATGAGGAAAATACTTGTGGGTCTTTTCAGTTAGCATATGGATTCAACAATGGTTTAGTGTGATAATCAAAGTTGTATCAAACTCTATGAGAACCCAATATTTCATGAAAGGTCCAAGCATATTGATATCAGGTACCATCACTTGCAAAATTGTGTGTAGAGGAGAATTATGATGTTACAATACATTCCAACTAAGAAGTAGGATTTAGATATGTGGAAAAAAGCATTGTCAAGAAGCAAATTCAAATTCCACAGGTGTAGGATATGGGTGGTGCAAAATCCATTTCTTACTAAGAAGGAGTGTTAGAAAATTTAGCAAGAAATGCTAAATTTGACTTGTTCCTTAGTCAAATTTAGTAATTTGATTTTCCAAATCAGCAAGATGACTCGGATGTCAGTTAACTTGTGTGACATGGCCTTGGCTACTTGTTTTCTCAGTAAATTCGAGTTATAGGCTAGAAGTAGAGTTTTGCATGTAGTGTTGCTAAAATTTAGCAATCTAATTCAGCCTGAGTCAGTTTGACTCAGTTAAATGAGCTCAAACAACTAATCGAGTTAGTTATAGGACAATTGAGTAGTAGAATCATTGTTAACTCAATGATCTCTGAGTTAAACTAGTCAATCAACTAAACACAACCCAGACATGCATGTAATTTGAATTGCCAGATTGAAGTGGAGGAAAAGGCATGTTGTAATTACTAATTGTATACTAGTTGAGTGTACATGTTGGGCATTGATGTAGATGATTAATTACTTGGGATTTTCACAACGCAATAGTGGATTCCCTTATTATTTAGGATCTAATTTCCTAAGGAATTGTCTAAGGAAATAAGAGAAAGATGGGGCCTTCAATTGACTAAGTGTTGGCCATAGTAGGACAATCAGTAGGAGAACAGGCTTACAGTGAAGGGTGTGCTTCAGGATTGAAGAAATACATTGTAATGAACCAATTAACATTAAGAAGTTACAAGCCTTTAAATGATAAATGATATTTTTTATATATACTTTAGGAAAATAAAGGAAAAATAAGCATCACGACTCTTGATTTTAATGTCCAAACAAACCCAATTAAGAGTTTAATATTTTAATATTTAAAATATAAGTTACATGAAATTGAAATGAAGACACTTTAACAAAATATTGTATTCCAACGATCCAATGAACAATAATAAGTTACAAGTCTTTAATCTAACCCAAAATAATATTTCCTATTTCAAAACAACCAACCAGGCCTTCCATTTACAATAATTAAAAGTATTTTTCCCCAGAGGACAAATTTCAAACTAAGCCCAAATTCAAGGGCCTAGCTTTAGTATTTTGCATGATCCAATTCACAACTTAAAGTACAAAGAGTGACCAAATGGAAGTTTCCCTAAAAGTCAAAATTTTAGTTCAATATTGCGCAGATTTTGCAGTATACACGGTGTCCAGATGTATACTAACCCTAAAATCAAGGTCTTAATTCAACTATTTGCGAAGCCCATTTTATGACAAGTATCCACAGTGGCCACTGTCAGAGGTAACAAGCATCTTAGAACTCATATGTTCTTCATACACAAATGAATTTAAAATTACCCAAATGAAAATATACATGAATCATCAAGAACTATAAGTTCTTAAACAAGAGAGCACCCAAAACCACCCAATTATGTTCAAAATTATGCTATTTTACCTACTCTAATCTACATTTCCCTTAATTTTACTTGTCATCTACCATAATGATATGTTGTATAATAATTTGAAGATGATTGCTCACTCACAGTATTTTTTATTGATAAAGTAATGATCACAAAACATACACAAGCCGTGAGGAGGATCACGAAATCATTGGGGCATTGGAGACAAGACTCATGTCACAGATCCGAGAATTGATGAGGATTTTTTTGGACACCAATCATTGAAGAAGTATTAAAAAAATTGGACAGTTTATCTTTGAAATCAATATGGGGTATAGGAAGTTTTAAATGCAATCTGCCACTGGCATTTGTGACCATATGCAATTTGCTCTTAAATGCCTGAAGTAAGTGTTATAGCTTGTTCCCAATACTCAGAAGCTTCATCGAACCAAACCTCTGTAGTTTCAGGATCTCCCTGTCGAATGGCCTATTCTCCTTGGTCCGGCCCATTCGAAACTTTTTTGAACTGATAACCAACGGAAAGTTAGAGCATTATTTTCTACCCACCGAGATAGAGGTAAACACAAGAGAGATCTTCATCATTTGTGGATTACTCAGATCAATGCAGTAGCTCTTTCCAATGGGGTTTCTTATAACATATTCATCCAATATTTGTATAAGAGGCATTTTCTTCCAAATCATAAAACACTCTCGTAATAATTTCTACAGCTTGGCCCACAGCAGTGCCCTAGCCAACACCAGGTCCAATGGAAGCAAAGCCCTACATATAATCCAACAGTAATACACAAGCAACAAAATTAATGGATCCATGGTAATCTCCCCTTACTAAGGTTGGGAAATAGTTGATATTATACAAACAAATGCTAAAACCAAAATATGTTGTTGCCCTTGGAGCATGCACTATCATAAAGAAATGTTTGGTACATATTCTTATAGTACCATTCACAAAGTAGGTAAGTTAATTCCTTTGGATATCTATTCACCAAATTTTCCACTTGAGCTAGAGGCTATTATAGATGCTATAATGAAACTTCGTGAAAGAAAAGATAGTTTGATGGATAATTGAGGCCTGAACTCCAACAAGAAATAAGAAAATATTTCACTATAATCATAGGATCATCATATTCGATCCAATAGGCATACTAGAAAACTATGGTCAAAAGTTGAATCGTTGGGAATAAAGGACTATGCAAACAGATGGAACATCACCAAAGAAACTGTAATTAATCCTGGTATTTGGAGTTATGAAGGTGTGGCCAGGGCACATATCATGTTTTATGGCCTGTGCTTTTTGTCGGCTATCTGGCATTGGGCATATTGGGATCTAGAAATACTTTGTGATGAACGTACATGAAAATTGTGTTTATACTTGCCAAAAGTAATTTGGAATTCATTTATTCCTCTCAAGAGTAGCTTGTTTAGGATTGGGAGCATTTAATGATAATAGGTTTGTATGGTTCCTGGGATATGGGCGTCTAAATCCTTATGGACTAACTAGAAAATATAACCGTGGAATCCAGCATGGGGAGCTATAGGTTTGATCCTTTTGTTCAGGAGGAATAGCTTCTCATCATATAGAATTGCATATTTTGGGTAATTAGAATGTCTATTCCATCTTAGTGTTCATCCTCCCCAACATTTATATGTAAGATTACGTGATTTAGCTGGAACAACATAGGAAAAAAGTGCTTAAATCAAGATGGATTTGTTCTCTCTACTTCCGTTTTCCTTTGCAATTTGCGATGCCCAATTTTCTTCATTGTGTGGGGTGTTTTCGGGCATATCAGCAGGAGGCATGGGTGGTATTTTAGAAATTAGGAATGAAGATCTTACTTCTCCCAAGTTTCCAGTACCATGGACGAGGAATATGTTAGTAATGGGAGAATTTTCTTATGTGAACAATGTTCTGCACCTTAGAAATCTAATATGAAATGCAAATTGCTTTGGCCTCATCTCATCTCACCTATAGATACACCAGAACCCACACGACATGCCTATGGATTTGTCACCATATTCTTTATCTATTGTAGTTTTCAAAGTTCTCAGTATGGTGAGAGTCTATGAAGACAGAACAATTAAATACGTGGTGCTCTTAGGCACAGTTCCCCCTTCTTCACTAGTGATTGTCGTAATTATGACTTTTTATTCCATGTTTATGTGTCTCGAAGACCATGGCGGGGAAATTTCTCCCTATTGATGTTGCAATTTTTTTTACTATGAAACAAGTCCACCCATAAAACTTGTGATCCAATTTTTCTGTTTCTCTCAACTCCCAGGAAGTTTCAGACTTTTAGTCTCCAATCCCACAGAATATATTGCAGTATTTTTACTTCGCCATAAAACTTCTGATCCCATTGATTAAATTTCTGTTTGAATCAGCATACCCAATTAGTAGAATAATAAATCCAATGTTAGGATTGACTCGAAATTATCATTTTGTGTTTCAATTTAATAGAAGAACTCATCGCAATCAAATACTAGCCATGGTGGATTATAAATTACAACAATAACAACGAACTTCACGCTCTTAAACCATGGGGCAGATTTTATTGATCTCAAATGCACGTGAATGGTATTGTGCATCTCGTAATAAGTCAATACATATGCATGTATTAGATGGGTAATGAAAATGGAGTAATTGTATGTCTATATCTTATAGTAGATCAGAGCCTTAAACATGAGCTAACTGTTAAATTCTTTATTTCCTATTCATACTGGAATATTATATTGAACTTCAATTAACTTGTTGCTTATTTTTGAAAAATGTATATTAGTTTTCTTGAAGTTCCATAATATTGGCAACTATCCTTTAATAGTTTCAAAAACCTTTTAATAATAATAAAAAATTAACAACAAATTTTCATATTATTTCCCTAGCTCCATTAAACTAAACAAAACAAATTTGTCTTTTATTTCTATGTAACATCAAATGTCTTGCTAACAAATTTCTTACTAGATTTGAAACTTGCAGAGAAGTCAAACGTCTCCATTTTAAAATGGAACCAAAACTCTATTGACTGGAAGACATATCGGTGGCATTTGCAAGGATAGGAAATTGGTGAATGGATGTTGGAATAATATAGGGTGGGAAAATATTTTGACAGAAATTGGGAAAGCGATATTAGAGAGACCAAACCCATTTTGCAGCTTGGGGAATGAGTCATTGACCTTATCTATCTTTATATATAAGAGGATCTAGAAAAAAACTTGGAAAACACGTGTAGACTTTCCAAGGTTATATCAAAAAATACTAAGTAATATAGATGACCTACCTCACTCTAGTGCTAAACACTCGTTGTTGTCATCCTCGATCTTCCCATTTCCAAGTTCAGTCCTCTTTACACCATTGTGGATGAATACCTGCAAGGAATATCAAACAAAAATGACAAAGGCATACATAGCATAATTCATTCTAACATAAACTATATGACAAATCAAGAGTAGCATACTAAGTGAGTAATGATTTACACACTTATGAAAGTAAACATACAATGTATTTATTAATAGAAAATGAGTGAAGCATACAACCATATGGGCCTTGATGTTGGAATCCTCCTTTGGATGAGTTTTGGAGTCCAAGCCAAGACCTTCAAGCACTCCTTCTCCTAAGCAAGATGGGCAGCATTTAGGCATAGTTTCAGCATAGGAATGCAACCAAGCAATGACAGCCCAATTGTGGATAGTAGAGATTTCATTTATAGGGAAGGAGAGGGAGTTAAGGATCCATAAAAGGAGGGAGAGGTTCCATAACTCAAGGGGAAGATCCATGAGAGTAGGATCTAGGACCAATAATGGGAGATCTCACTCTCATCCTTATTCACCTATTACTAGCTCATCTTTCTTGAGGCTTCTAGTAAGAGAAGCTTCTCCTCGACTTTAGGAAAAACTGATAGAAGAGGTTCAGCACCTGTTTTCCTATAAAAAAATTGTTTTGGAAATGCTAGGTCAGTATGCTACAACAAGCCACTAGCACGAGTCACCATTGGTGCAAAAAGAATTGATCCTGAAAACTAGGTTCTTAGGAAAAATTCTTCAGAACCCTCTCAAAGAAACTTTTCTTCTCCTTTTTAGGGATCCTTCTGTATATTTTTCATGGTGAATCCACTAACAGCTTTCTTTATTTTGATGCTTCAGGATACAGGATGGGAAGTGTGATAAAATATTGTGTAATAGATGCCCCCTAAAGCATGAAGGCAGAACAGGGACTGATGGGTGAAATGCTTTACAAGTCAAGGCAAGGACCTGAAGAAACATTATTAGGAGACCTACAAATCAAGCATGATACAATATATCTGACATATCTGATGTAAATATGCCTAATAATACATCTTTGAATAGGCATCTAACAATACATGAATCCACGACATGGATGCAGCCATATGAATAGAAGGGATCATGTGTATTTATCCACGGCATGGACTCATCCATCCGACTAGAAGGGATCATATGTATGGACCCACGAAATGGATGTAGCCATCCATATACAAGGAATCATGTGTACAATCATGAATAGCTAATAACTTCATGCAACATGGATTTATCAGATGAGACCTAATGTCTTGATCTCTATCTCAATTCAAGTAAAGTACCAATCCTACCATGTGAATAAACATGTCGGAGTCGAACATGGTAGAAAACCACCTGATTATCAGTCAATGATGAAATCGTTAACAAGAATGAGAGAAACCACCAATAATGACAATGGTTCTCAAGGTACACCAGCACAATCCATGATTGTGAAAAATGAAGTTGAAGTCAAACACCCATAAAATCATTTGATCGAAGACCAGTGATGTGAACTTATCGTCGAATATGAAGAACCTGCCAATGAGGCATGCAAGCTCCAAGCTACTAAAAGGGAGGTTCTAGATCATCTTCCTAGATAATGAGCTAAAGTCGACAGGAATTGATCTGTCGAAGGAGGGCCATAATGTTTCCCACATCATCGACATGGAACAAAAGGATGTAGTAGAGTAGGTAAGAGTGATTCAGGATTGTTGTAGAAAGGTAAAACAGGGTACAAGAGGTTAAAATTATATATGGGACTTCTCTTGAACATATTGGTGACACGACTTTAGAATTTGGCAGCATTTGACTCAACATAGGATCATAGGTCATGATGACAATAGGGTATATTCAGATGAAAAGAAAATGAATTCCCAAAACCCAGGAAGGCAAGTGATGAAGTGAGGATAACCCAAACCAGACACGAGTGATAGATAAGTGTCATGTTCAAGATTGACATGTTGCCTTTCTGTAAAATATAGGATGTGTTTACTTCCATTTTTCCCCACTATTTCTAGCACATACCTCATTATTTTTTATCACAAGCTTCAAGAATATAGGATATGCTTGTCGTATAAGTTCATCCTTTGGATGAATCCATCCTAGTAAGTTTAATGATCCCTAGGACAAGTTCTACGTTGTTTAAGTTTTACAAGTCCAATAGAGGGGTAACTCAACATATTTTTCATGTTTAGAGAGTTTGAAAAAGAGGCAAGAAGGAAACTCCAAAGGTCCCTTTTCATAGATAGTCTCTCGAATCCGAAAAGGTAGAAAATAATATTCAAGAGAACCTCTTAGCCATGTTTGACTAAGGTATTCCTTTTTTTGTACAATAATCTATCTCAGTCTGGAAAAGCATTAAACTTATACTGAATAGACATCATTTCATTTACTTTAATGAGTTCAAAATGACAAGTACTCGGAAATATTTTCATATTTTGAGAGTCAGAAAAGAGATGAAAGATGACTCGAGGGGATTTGTTTGTCGTTTATTTTATATGAGTTCAAAAAATTGATCAAATAAAACTTGTTAGTTCAGTCAAAATCACTTATTGTCACCATTTATCCATGACCTGTCACTGCACAAATGAACACACATTACCTGTTTCGAGAAAAATATTAAAATATAAGAAAAAATGTGCCCTAAACAGTAAAGATATTTCAAAATCCTTATGTAAACACAAAAAGTAAAAACAAATTTACCATTTGACATTTGGTAATTTGGAGAGCACTTTTTACCCTAAACTTCCCAGATATTCAGGCGAGGAGTGCGACCAATCCAAGACATTGTTCAACGATCTATTTGTTGCAGGTAAGAGATTCGTCCTTCCTCTATATTTTTATTGTGTTTTTAAGTGATTTCATCCATAGAGTAGGTGATATAAGGAGGGCTCGAAAAAAATTATGTCGAGGGTGATCAGTGTGGGTTTTACCCGTTCTGCTCACCTTGAGCTCAACTATGCCATTGCACTGGAAGCGTGGAAAAATTCAGAGACAGTTGCGTTGGCATTGTGACATAAAGAAAATTCAAAAAACCTCCAAGATTAATAATTGTTTCTCAAATTTTCTTCCATAAAAGCTAATAAAAACTTTGTTTATGTATGTTTCACAGGTTATTCACTGAAAAAATGGTGATTGAATGGAATGAAATAGGTCATGAAGCAGAAGGCCGTGAAGCAACCCAAGATCTAGATTTCATAGAGACTCTTTGGGCATGCAAACTACTCAAATTCTTTTGTATCCCTAGGATTAGGACCCATATGGAACTACCGCAACATTTGGTTGGATTGTGGGATGTAGACAGCCAATTGTTTATCATGGGAGACCAAGAAATCAATATAGATATTGCATACATCTATTTCATCACAGGTTTTTCCAGAAGGGGACAACGAATTCAATTGTCTAGTTCTCGTACTAGGGGAGAGAGTACATATATGTTGATAGTGAGACATTGCCCAGGCTCTTGAAAAACAAAGAGTGGGAAAATAGATATAAAAACTATCATAAATATCCCATTGAGAAATATTATTCATACCATGGCTCGAATAAATATAGATCAGGCCATGCACGAAGTGACCAAGTCTCACTTCCAGTGTGAAATGGACTATCTTATTCCCATAGTATTTAACTAGTGCAAAGGGTTGTCGGTCAACATGAAAGACCAACTCACTAAATGCAAGAGAGGAAGATTGAAACAATTCGGCTATGGGTTGATATTGGTGACGTTCTTCCTAGAATTTGTACCATTATTCAGGTATCAATGGGTAGAGGTAGAGGCTCTAGGACCCAGGTATCCACGACTGCTGAGGTGGGGTGAACTAATGCCTCGGCATGGAGGTATTCCACAAATTTCTTTCCCCCAGTGTTCTTTGGATGGCTACGATAGCAGCTCATAATGGTAGATGATTGGGCTTATGCTAGAATAGATTTCCAGGGAGATCTCGACCTTCCACTTCCACTTGGCACACAGTGGACTGATTCAAGTAAAAATCTATTTTTTTGAGTTTTTTCAAGTTTTTTGATGTTTTTTTTTTATGTGAACTAAGATTGAGACTAATGATTTTTGCAAATTTTGGACCAAAGATACCTCCAGGGGTTTCTCCAATAGCTAGGAGGGTGCTATGGAAGATTGAAGATGCACCTTATGAGGAGGGATTTGATCCCATAGTAAAGGTGGAACGTAACCTGGAAGCCTTGACAAAAGGAATTCCAGAGTATGCAATTATTGATAAAGTGCCATTGCGGTATGAGAGGCATACTATAGGAGTATTAGCTAGACTAGGTCAGTTATTGAACTGAGTTACCATAGTTGTTTCATGCTACCATGAGCACCATGTCAATGGATATCCATATCTCTAGTTTTTATTTTCTACACTTATGTAGGTTCAAGAAGCCATGTGTCTCAAAACACAGATTTTGATATTTCTATGTAACAGACATTTTGCAAACTCTCTCTCTCTCTCTCTCTCTCTCTCTCTCTCTCTCTCTCTCTCTCTCTCTTCTATATATATATATATATATATATATATATATATATATATAATAATATTACATGTTTTACCTATTATAATCTATTGTTCATACTATGCGATGGTTTTTCCTTTACATGTGTCGCAGATGTCTATCTAATACATGATCTGTCAATGTATCTGTTAATGTATTTAGATTTCTTGGAATATGTTGATAGGTAATGTAATCAAAATTTGTTTCCAAGAGACAAACATGTAAGTACATCCTTAAAATATTATGGTTTCTGACGGAATGATGCTTGTTTAACTGTCATACAATGAGTTGTGAGTCAATTTTAACAACTAATGCCCTAATACCAAGAGAAATAGATTCCAACAATAGTTCGACAACCACACTATATTCGACAATATTATTAGTTGTACAACCTAAATATATGCCATGTAAACTCACTAAATCACCATTGGGAACATAGAGTGCCCATGCAGTGGAAGAGAGATTATGTGTACTATGGCAAGTTCCACTAGCAAAAACGATATGAGGAAGAAGGTTCGTCCACATCTGCAAACCAAGTGGAACACATGGTAAGCAGGGAAAACATGTTCGCAAAAATTCAAACATTCACACCAAAAATTTCACACTAATGACACACACACTAATGTACAAGGTATCTATGCAAAATCTAGGCATAATATTTTTTGAGGTAGAGCCCATTATGGGGCTCACACAAATGATTGCCATCATAGTCAACTAACTTGTATGCACCCTTTTGTAATACATGTTTAACGATATAGGTTCCATGCCACATAGGTTCAATTTCCCAGACCCTAATTTGTCATTAGCTTAATCAAATGATAGTACTAAGTCACATTTTGCGTATGCACAAGGGGTCACAGTTTTGTCATATTGAATTTTAACTTATTTTTTCTGAGATTCAGTTACCAATTCGGCAATTCGATGAGTCTCGTCAAGACGTTCTAAATAAATTAATCATTCTTCCTTAGGTGAAGTACCAAGGAGTAATTCAATAACTAGTTTTAAAGATGGGATTTCACATTCAATAGGTAGGGTGGCTTCCAGACCATAAACCAATTGAAAAGGTGTGAATCTGGTTGTCGTTTTGGTGGAAGTTCGATATGCCCATAATGTCGAAATAAGCATGAGATGCCAGTTCTTTTTGTGAATCCCAATGGTTCGTTGAAGCATCATGACCAAAACTTTGTTAACAAGTTCAAATTTTCCATTGGCATGTGGGTAATACATAGTCATGCTATCATGACATATGCCCAACTGAGCAGTGAGTTATGTCATCATGTGATTTTGGAAATGGGAGCCATGTTCGGTGACTATGGCTTACAGTATGTCGAACCGAGCTATGACATGGTTTAATAGAAACAAAGTTACAGTTTCACCATCAACATTCTAGGTAGGTATCACCTTGGCCCATTTTGTGAAATAATCAACAGCAACGATGATGTATCCATGCCCCCCATCTGAGTGAGGGTTACGAGTCATAAAATCAATGCCCCATTTAGAAAATGGGCCAACAGTGATAACTAGGTGTAAATGAGAAGGTGGATTTCGTTGTTTATGGTTGTAGATCTGGCAAGCATGACACTTTTGGACTGCAAGAATTAAATCTTTGAAAAGGGAGGGCCAAAAATAACCGCCGCGAAGTATCTTTTTGAGTGGTGGCATATCCTGACATATGATCGCCAAAGGCTCTAGAGTGGTAGCCATTCAAAAATTTCTCGTCTTCCTCATGCATCAAACATTGTCGAAGGACTGAATCCACACCAAGGTAGTATAAGGTATCCCCAATAATGTGATAGGGTTGGGACTAGTACCAGATTCAGTGTCGCTTAGAGCGAGATAACTCTGATCAAAATGTATGAGTTTGGAGAGTATGATGATATCTTTATACCATCGATCATGGGTGTTAATAATGAAGAGAGATTCATGAGGAATCAGCTCATTAGATACAGCAGTCATGTTTGCAAAGGGAAGGTCACAGATTAATTCAGCAAAATAAATGATTCTTCGACTTAGCTGTAGCGAAAATTAAGTCAAAACTCCTGTAGGATAGTATTTCCCCCAAGCAACTGATGAGAAAGAAAAATCTATCATGGGTTACATTAGATATCACTCAGTTTTGTGTAAGAGAAGTATAGTGACGAAAATTTGGACAACATAACTACTACCAATGCAACTTTACATGAGATATCGAGTCTCGCTAAAAAAAGGTTATGAACAAGTGTATATAACATGCTCATTTTTTCGGCATCTCCTAAACCAACACCATATCAATGTATTTTATGGCGGCCAAGTACAGGGATATCGTGATGGTAATTCAGAGAGCAACAATAGTGTTAATGAAGGCGACCTTTAATAATCAAACTTCTGAGGAAAATGTCATCCAAATCATGGGACTCCTTTCGTGTAGAGCTCCCTATACTAATAGTTTACCCCTTATTACTAGACAACCCCCTTTTTTTGTTTGCCCATGTAGTCCCCATATTGTTATTATGTGCCCCATAGAAGACCCCAATTTGTAATTTTATGCCTTACATATTATTCGTTATGTCAGCTCTAATTATTATGTCCCCTTAGACTCCTTATCTAGAAGGATGCCTGTGCATTTGTATATCCAAGAATCATTCATTTGTGTAATGTAAAGGAGGTTTCCCCCTCAAAGAAATTTATTTCTAAGGCGTTGATCTTTCTTTTCTATCTTTTTGTGAGTTGGTTTCATAACATTTGGTATCAGAGCTTTGGTTTCTAGGGTTTCGCTGTTCCAAACAAGTCATTGTGGTATTTTCGCTATAAATTTTTTGTTGTGAATTTTTAGAAGCTAAAACATAAACCCATTTGAGTCGAAATCATTTTGAACCTTGAGTACAAATTTCTGATCGTGTCTCACTATACCTTCGAAGATATGATCTGAGGAAGTTAGGTTTCTTGCAAGATCCATAATTCCATCTCAAATAGGTCATCATGGAATTTTGTTATAATTTTCTTTATACGAAGTTTTAGATTCTACAATTAAAACAAATTTGAGTTGAAATCTTGGTGAAGATCAAGCCTGACTTTCAGATTTTTCTTCACTATATTTTTGGAGATACAGTCCAAGGCATTTAGGGTTTCTACAAGCCCCCGAATTACATCCCAAACAGGTGACCTTGGGAAAATCGTCATAACTCTCTCTCGGAGCATCTGATTCAAATTTTGTAAAATATGATAGAAAGAAGACAGACTATAGTATGTTGGGTATCAGTTTCAGAACCTAAGTTTGAAACAGTGACACATGACATGTCGTACAAGTTCGGTCTACTGAACAAGTCTATAATTAGGTCATCACAGGAGATTGGTCATAACTCTTTCTTTTGGAATCCAATTGCAATTAGAATTATGGAGTTAGTAAGAGGACTCAGAGGGATATCATAGGCCAATATTATAGAACTTAAAGATCCAAAACTACCAAGTTACGTTTGTTTCAATATCGAGCTCCTAAAATCAAGAAAAAACGATATGAGGAAGTTTGATGGCAAAGATCCGGTAAATTGGATACTACATATGGAGCAATATTTTGATCTACATGAGGTGAAATTGTTACAAAAAGTACATATTGCATCTTTATATTTAGAACCAAATCAATTTTTATGGCATAAAGGGCTTTGTTCTCATAAAGCACTTATCACTTGGTCAATTTTCATGGAAGAAATGATAGCACATTATGAGGATACAAAGAGTAACACCTTCTTTAGCCAATTAATAAATCTCAAACAAAATGGTTCAATGGTAGAGCACATTGAGGACTTCCAAAAATTGAATATAGGGCTAAATGATATTCCATAGAAGAAAAGGATTGATGTTTTCATAGGGACTTTAAAGGATAACATTCAACTTGAGGTTCATCTTTGGGAACTTGATTAATTGGAGAAGACATTCAGGTTGGCAAAAAAAATTAAAAGCAGAATTATGCAAAAAAGGAATCCTACCACTCACAGCTATAAATATGTAAGTGTTTTTTCTCCTAGCCTTCCATAACCTACAAGCTTTACATGAAAATAATTAGAAGAAAAAAGAGAAAAAGGGCTTTGTTACAGTTGTGATAGCAAATACACTAAAGATCATAAGTGTGTTGAGAAGAAATTATTTTACATAGATTGTGAAGAGGAGGAAGAAAAGGATCAA